>JAFHLA010000056.1:780000-795000 GCA_021432705.1 Caranx ignobilis
CGCTTCAACCGGCTTCAAGTCCAAGTGCTGTTGGACTTGCCAGAGAAACACACACATTTATACACTAACACACACACACACACACTCTCACACTCCTCCTGTCTGAAGTGCAACAGGCTATTACTGATTAACATGTCTAAACTAAGCCAGTTCAGAGCAGCGTATGAATCACGGATGACGTGACAGTCGTTCTTTCTTTCTTCTCCCAACATACCTCACGTTCCTCGCAGTCACACAGATATGTTTGTCGCCTTTTCTATTTGTTGCCTGAGAAACCATGTTGGCTTGTCTTCTCACATTTCACACTTGGTTTCATCCCCTTAACCCCCAGTGCTCAGCCTGGATGGGGGCTGCCTGACCTCTTGAGTCATGGATGTTACAGACTCATCGGCATCACAAGGGCCCGGCTCGCGGCTTTATTTGGCACCGCTGATTGTCAGGGACAAACTTTCTTGGATCCAAAAAAAAAGAAGTGAATCCACCGACTCTTTGTCGAGGCATTTGTCATGTTTGTGTTGCAGATTGTGATTTCAGAGCTGTGTGTTTGCCGGGGGAGGGGAGGGGAGGGGAGGGGGGGGGCTGGACGTCGTCTCCGACATCATTTCATAGTTTTTGTTTCTCCAGCGTTTCAACATGTGTAAAATATCAAGGCCTCGACATTCACACTCTTGTCCTTGCACCTTGTAATGTGGAAAGACAGAAGCAAAACACCCACACTGGTGCCTTCTGACACACACTGACACACACACTGACACACACACTCACACACACACACACACTGTGTGGTGTGACAGGACGTCACACATTGGGAGTTTCGCAGCCGGCTGACATTCCAGGACAGCAAAGTTAGAGATAAAATATCCGTGTGCTGCTGGTTAACTCGCTCTTTTATCCTGTTTCTGGGCCACAAAGCGTGAAGGGTGTCTGTTTATGACACAAATACACATGCCACACATGCATACCATGCACACACACACACACACACACACACACACATAACGTACAGAGACCATTTTGCCTCTCCCAGCCAGTTAGATGACAGAGGCTAAAAAAAAAAAACCAAAAACAAACAAACATGTGAGAAAAGACGCGCGTCGTCGTGGCTGCCAGCGTCGACAGCAGCTCTGCAGCTTCATCCACGTTTTTCTTTTTCATGACACATGGTTTCTGGAAGCAGGAAGTGTGCCACACTGACTGACAGGATGTAGGATGATGGTGTGTTGGCGTCTGATTTGTGCTTTCAGAGGTCACACGCCCCTAAAATAGCTCCTTACATGTATTATTGTGCAATAGGCTGCGTCCACGTGAAAGGGAGATTGTGCTTTGTGTTGTGTCGATTCTTCTTCTTCTTCTTCTTAACCCGGTGGAGCTATATTTAAATGAAGAAGAAGAAATCATGAAATTCACATAGTCAGCAGCGGAAAGAAGAGCTTCCTCTCCACACCGCCCACACCGCTTTCAGCCTTGTTGTGACTTGTTTATACGTCGTTGGAGGATTTCGGCTCCTTCCAGAACAATTGCGCTCACAGAGAGCCTCTGCTCCAGAGGATGAGAGCAGGTTACACAGCAACAGAGCAGAGCTGGGAAACAACAGCAGAAAAAAAAAAGGAGTGGAGCCTCGGAGACGGAAACTGAGATGGAAACTGGAAAGCGCTCCCTCCTCTCCCACCAAGATGTTCCCTCACCCTCTCCCTCTCTCCCTTCTGTATGCACGTCAGGTGCATGCATGCTATTGTTGTACTTTCATCGCTGGTGTGTGTTGTCACGTGCAGCTGTTTGCTCTCCAGTTAGCATACTGTGTAGTGAGTTAGTGCAGTTACAGCAGTGTGGAGCTTCTCCTCACGCTCTGATTTATTCTTAACATCTGTCTTTGGCAGGTGTGTGCAACCACAAGGTCCTCTCTCCAAAAGCTTGTGATGTTGCTATCATTGCGGGCAGTTGTGTGTATGCGTGTGTGCGTGTGTGTGAAAACAACAGAGAGGGCCTTCCTCCACCCCCTCTCTTTAGGATGAGTCATATCTGAGCCCTGTGTAATCCAAGCCTGTGTTTCATGTGTGTGTGAACAGACAGACCCTGAGCAGTGGTCTGTCTTGGTCCTCGCTCCCTCTGGGCCACTGAGTGGGTGAGACACGGCTATCAACAACAGGCCCAGGCAGCTTCGGTTTCAGCCTCACCACACAAGGAATCTACCCGTCGTGACACGCACTGATACACACACACACACACACACACACACACACAGAGACAAGCATACATCCAAGTGGAGCCACCGCTATTATTCTTTCCCCTTCCTTTAAGCTCCTCCTTAAATAATATCAGGTGACAAAGATGGGGGCCGATGGTTGAACCCTGCGATTGGTTCAACTCGGAGGAAGTGTGAGGATCCAGAGGAAAGATAGTGTGACACTGTGGTGACGCTCAGTCTAACACAGGTAACTCTATGTGTGTGTGTGTGTGTGTTTGTGTGTGTGTGTGTGTGATTCCGGTCACATGTGTATCCACCTGCAGGAGTGTGTGTAATGGTGTCACCAATGGAGGCGCAAATATTTTGATTATTTATATGAAATCACACAGAGGAAGTGTGGAGACACAGGAACCAGGGGCATGACACAGGAGAGGAGGAGAAGAAGAAGTCTTACTCTGTGGATATTCTGTGCAGCTGACCACCATCACTGTGATTTGGCCCTGGGGGAGGGAGCGGGTGGCGTCCTGGATAGAGCAGCGGAAAGGTGATACCTGCAGAACGGCAGCGTGAAGCTGTTTCCCATCACGGCGCTCATGTCATTATGTGCTGTATCCCGTGTGTGACGGCGAACTGAGTCTGTGAGTCCGTGACCTGCAGAACACGAACACGCTCCTTTGTTTCTCGTCCACTGCAGGAAATATTCAGTGGAAACTCGCAGTCGTTTTTATTTCAAAGACAAAGACCTGATTTTTTTTTTTCTTGTTTTTCTTTAATCTTTTTTTTGTACTGATGCAAACAGTGGTCACTGAGTCATATGGGACCAGGTTTTTGAATCATGAGTCACATGAAAGAAAGAAAACAGAGAGAAAGAAAGAAAGAAAGAGCATCCACACCAACCTCTCATCAGATTACAGCCGTTTGAACACGTGCATGGATCAGTGGAGCTGATGAAACTGATAAATCGTGGCCTATTTATTCTTTATTCTTGATGCTGAATTGGCATTTAGCTTTAATTTATTATTTACATGTGGAAACCAGTGACAGTGACTTTGCTCCAGTTCAGTGTCCGGCAGCTCGGAGCGACTTGGCCACTGAGTTTGTGTGTTTTTTATTCCTCCACTGTCACAGAAAACAGAAACACACACTGAAAACAGGATTTATTAATGCACATTACAGGGTGAGGCACATACTCCTCCCCCCCCTCCCTGCCCCCCCAGGAAAGGTCCAGTGTTGTTGGTTTTACAGCCTTGTACATGCAGATCCATCATCACCAGGCTTCATGTTGTCGACCGTCTCAGTGTTTTATGAGTCGAGTTTAGAAAATCCTCTGGACAGGAACCAAACCCAAAGGCACAGGAGACGCTCGCTTGTTGTTTAAATGGTATTTAGGACACATTCATGCTCGTATTGTTTATTAATGGGCTGGTTAATAATGAACTAATCCAGTGACTCCTCGCTGCTCGTCCTTCAGATCAGTGGCTCTCAACCTTTTTTTTGTTTTCTTGTGTTTTTTGGGGCAGTGCCTCTGATGCATTTATCCAGGGCCCCACTCCTGCCCCCATTACAGTAAATGTAGGTTATTGTTGTTATTATCATTATTCCATGTAATATCATGGAGAAGAGGGGCACGTCATTGAATACCACATAACAGACGTGATTGAACCGGACAGCTGGGATATCATTATCGTTAGTTAAAGCCGTGTGAATAGAGATGATGTTTCTATTTTCAATGGAAAAAAAGTGGAAATTATCTATAATCAACAATATGTTATTAAAATGAAGGATGTCACATGTTTCACAGGACAGAGGTCACGTGGCAGAGTTTTTGGACTGAAGGTGTTTTTGTGCTGTTTGAAGGACGAATCCAACCTGGTGAACATCCCAAGGTTTCCACCACTTTTTCTTTTATGCATCATGGACGTATTAAAAACGTTTAATGAAGACTTGAAGACTTTCTCTGCTGTGCAGCACTTCTGATCTCTGGGAGCATCAATAACACTGAATAAAGATCACGCTCAGCTTCCTCCTGAGCTCACTGAGACTACGTGATTGTACGAAGGTTACGTTACCTGCGCTCTGTCCTTTGTAATGGTGGAGGCGAATAAAAGAGTTTAGGACTTTATCACTTTACCTGAACACCATCAGCACGCAGGAGCTGCCGCCGCCGCCGCCGCTGCTGCTGCTGCACAGGGACGTACAGAACAAGTCTAAAGTTAAATGCACGCCGTCGTCTTGTTGTGTAGGCGCATGTGTCTTACGAGCTCTGGGCCGTGGAGAACCACACAAGTGCTCTGGCGTGTTACAAAAACAGAAGAGTGTCGGGGTTGTTGCAGGTTTGTAGTCGACGCCGTCCTCCTCCTGTGTGTGGAGCTGCAGAGTGGGAGTGAACACCAGGACGTCGATGTTTGTGTGGAATTACCTGGAAAAGGTTGAACAGGTTTACAACCCGTCACAGTCGGTTTACATGAACTAAGCTCTGATATTTCATTATCAACCCCCCCCCCCATCATCATTTTTGTCTTCTTTGGCTGCATTTTGTGATTCTTGTGTAACATGGATGTGAATTAGTTCCTGATTTGTGGCTTAAATGTGTTTATGTGTGTGTGTGTGGGATTGTGTGTGATTTTCGTAGCGGTACAAAGATGTCCCAAGGGTCTGTTTTTTTTCACCCCCCAATTTTCTCATTACAAATGCTAATGTCACATTAATGAAATCGGCTTAGTTAAAGGTTTATAGCGTAGCCTACACTCAGAGATTTGGCCCCCGACACTTCCCACATATTTCAAGTTGAATCACAGTTTTTCCTGTGGGCATACTATTCTGAGTTACACTCTGTGAGATGTGTTGGCCCCCACCGAAACTTTGGGAGAAAAGTTGAGAGCACCGTTTGCCAAGCTCCGTTGTCATCGTTGTTGTAAATTTGTCAGAGGAGGCGAGGCAGGGCGGCGGGGAGGGGGGGGGGCCACAGGGCCGCCGGCCGTCCGGCTCCTGAAGACGACTGTTAGCTTTAGCTGCGGCGCTAATGGCTCTGCTGCAGATGCAGGCTAATGTAAACACTGTGTTAATGTGCTAGCAGCAGTTTGTAGAGTCACTGGCTGTTAATCATTGCTCAACAGCAGAGCGTGTCAGGCACAGCAACATGCCTCAGAGTTAATCAAGGTTATAGATCCCTGGGTTTTTTCCTTTCACGCAGAGAGAGGACACATTTAACTACTTGTTGTTGTTTCTAATCTCATCATCAGGCTTCTCCAGTAAATATCAGCAGCTCCTGATTCTGGGGGGGGGGGTCAGATGAAGACGTGAGAAAACAACCGGAGCATTAACAAGGTTTCTGATTCATAATGTCAAAACGACGAGAAGATCTTCTCTGAGAAAACCTGCAATTTAAAAGTTAACCCCCTTTTTTCCCTTTAGCCGTAAATAATCTCACTCCTCTCCGACTGCTTCACGATGAGCAGCGTCTCCTCACCTTTCGCTGCTGTTTTTACTTCTTGCCTCCTCAGTTTTTGCCTTTTTCTTGTCTGAAACACTGAAGCCATTTAAAGCTTAAACAGAGAGTCAGAGACGGAGAGATTGCCCTTTGTAATTAAAAGCCAATTTTGTAAAATTGATTAGATTATGTTAATCAAGGGAGATAATATCTTAAAAGCAGTGTGAGGAAGGGAGATAGAGGACGACGTGCGAAGAGTGTGTGTATGTGTGTGTGTGTGTGTGTGTGTGTTGGGGGTGGTGGTGGTGGTGGTGGGGGGGGGGAGAGGAGTGACAGTCCAGCCGCCGCCATTACAAGCTGCTGATTTCTGCAGAGTGCTTCATAAAATGTCAGAGCGCTTCTCCCTGAGCAAGACACTGAAAAATGGCAGCGCTGTGATGTGCTGGCACCTCACCTGCTGCACTGTGTGTGTGTGTGTGTGTGTGTGTGTGTGTGTGTGTGTGTGTGAGAGAGAGAGAGAGAGAGAGAGCAAGAGAGAGTATCAGTGTGTGTGCATTTGTGCAAGTGTGTGCTTGCCTGGTGTGTACTCACTCGCCTGCATGTGTTTTTACATCTGTGTGTGTGTGTGTGTGTGTGTGTGTGAGTGTCCACACTGGCCTCCCTCCCATGTTGCAGTGAAGCAGAACAGAGTGGCTGACTGCCTGCTGCTCTGCCTCCCTCTCTGTCAATACAACACTCTTCTCCTCCAGCCAAGTCATTTTTACATGTTCTACATTAAGTAAATCAGCTGTTTGAACAGAGAGCGAAGAACAAGTGATTGACATATTGAGTTTAAAGCTGCTGGATCTGCTCTCATCAGGGCTCTGCCTCTTTTTTCTTTCCTACACATGTCGCCAGATTGTTGCTGCCCAAAACTAAACGACTCGATATAGCTTTTAAGACCGTCGTCTGATTTCAGACACACGTACACACACACACATGCGACACGATGGAGCGTGAGCCACTGTAAACACCCGAGTGTGTCGTCTGTGTTGACTGTGCAGCAGCGGCGGCGGCAGCATGTTTACCTTCGTTTGCCATGTAGCATCCGCAGCACAGAGCCATGTCCTTTAATGAAGCCGTCACATGCAAGTGTGTGTTCACTGTGGGTTTTCAACAAAAGACGAGAAGAAAGGGTGAAGAGAGGAGAAGACTGGGTGGGAGAAAGGTGTTGAAGAGGGTGTGGAGGTGGAGGTGGAGGTGGAGGTGGAGGTGGATAATAAACACAGCATCAAGCCAGAGATGTGAGCAGCCTTTTCCTTTAACAATGTTGACAGCTAAATGTGCCGACAAGTGTGCAGCAAGACACACACACACACACACACACACACACACACACACACACACACACAAAACCACAGGGAAGTTTAGAACGAGTGCGAAGAGCAAATATGACTTCACCTGAACCTGAGCTGCTGTGGTGCAATAAATAAAAGCAGGGACACGTGTTGTACAACGAGTTTTTACAACGGTTTACTGGTGAGTAATCAAGAACCTGCAGGAAAATGCTGTGGTGGGGCTGCTGCAGCTAGGCATTGATTGATCTGATTTGATTTGATTTGATTGATTCAACTTTATTGTCATTGCAGCCAGGCAGCAACATGCTGACTGCAGTTGCATGATCAGTGCAACATGGATGTACAGGTGCAAAAAGTAAGAGCTTTATGGTGCAGTGGTGTCAGAGCAGCACTGAACGGGGCAGAGCGTGTGTTGTTTACCCGATCAATCAATTAATCGTTCGGTCTATAAGAAGTTTTCCTGATCCGTACGACTAAAAGAGCAGCAGCTCCCCCTCCCTCCCTTTGGCCGAAAAGTTGATTCGAAATGTTGATTTTCTGTGTATTGACAAATGGATTGATCAGCTCGTGTCCTGTCGTGTGATATCAGAAGCTGTTACTGTGGGTCAGCTCGTGGTGGTGAGTGAAACTGTGTTAACCTTTGTTCTGGACAGTTTGGCAAATGGATAGTGGAGTTGCAGTGCGTGTGTGTGTGTGTGTGTGTGTGTGTGTGTGTGTGTGAGGGGAGGCAGTAAAAAAAAAAAAAAAAGGGAGTGTGACTGTACATGTATTAGTTATTGTCTTCAGTTACACACACTTCATTATTATTCTGATCAGCACCGGCCTCATGATGATGATGATGATGATGATGGTGATGATGATGATGATGATGATGATGGTGGTGGTGGTGTGCCCACTTTTATCTGGAGCGTGTCACGTTTCGGTTGGTATCGGTGTGTTAACATCTGCTGAGAGGGGAAAGTTTCAGCTGAACAGAAGTGGCTGTAAAATGGACGGAGGAGGCTCCAGCAGTTGCTCGAGCGTGGTTTGCCGCTCTCTGGCTGCTCCATTGTTCTGTCACTGTCAGTTTGTTTTGCTATTTGACATGCATGTCATTTGCATTATTCATATGTGGAGTCCTGCACTCATTCCCTCTCTCTCCTTCTCTCTCTCTCTCTCTCTGTCTTTCCTTGACATCCCCTGATGAACCGATGCTGCTTCCTGTTCTTCAGTCTTCAGTGTTTTTGTGTCTCCTGCAGTTTCTCAGAAGCAGGTGTGTCTGTGTTTATGACCAGTTGAACCAGTAGTCACACACTCAGCTGTGAGATTAGGTGCACTTCGACCTGACTGAGCTCAAAGCCACAGACTCTAAATAAATAAAGTTTATCTTTTTGAATCGCTGCTGTCATCACAGAGGACCGCAGCTCTCTTCCTGCTGTAGTCGCGCCAGGTATTTCACAGTGAAACGTATGTTATGCACTCGTGGGAAACTGGGCACGAGGGCGGAGTGATCAAGTTTTTAATCAAAGAAAGAGCAAAACATTGTCAATATTTAATGCGTTGAGCGGCGTGAACGCTGCGTAAGGGATTATTATGGATTTACAGACCGATTACACACTTTATATATATGTTCTGTTCATGTGTCTGTGTTCTGCAGCTTCTCTGCTCAGCTTCCGTGTTCGGTCTTTGAAGCTCAACACACAAAGGTAGCCGCACCGTAGTGCAGTAATTACCACGTTGTAGCGCCACTGACCTGCGTAATGTCACTGTTAGTAATGAGACGTAATTAAGAATGCATCTGCAGTTGGTTCGGTTCTGCAGAAATGTGCAAACGTCTGCAAATGTCTCGTTAAACGCCGGAGAATTTTAAGTTGCTCGTGTGTTTTAATATGTGGGCTTTGGTTTGTGCACCTTCTGTCTGAGCTCAGCGTTCGAGGCCTCAGGGTACGGGTTTTTTTTTTTTTGCAAATCATCACTTTGCCTCTTCGCATTGAGTTACACTGAAGCTCGCTCACCAAAAAAAAAAAATAAAAACTGTTTTAGAGCAAATGTAAAATACTCCAGTCTGTAATCTAAATGGTAATTAAGCTTAAGAGGCACTGGCTCTCCACTCACCTTGCTTCCAGTGCATGTTGTGTGTGTGTTTGTGTGTTTGTTTGTATGCATGTGTTTTGCGTCGATGGTGTTATTGTGCGCTTCCCAACTGCTCCAGAGTCATTATGGACTCTTGTAGACACATGCAGCCAGTCAGTCAGTCAGTCAGTCAGTGGTGGTGAGCAGATCTGGTTCAGTCTGCAGAAAAACCCCGTAATGAGCAGCGAGACTGGCAGACGAGTGTGAGTGGCTATAGCAGAGGGAGAAGGGCAGATTCATCAGGGATGATTGCCTGATGCACACTTCTGGTTTTTTGATGTGAAGACCCTGCTAGGTTACCATGGGGAGAATAATTAGCTTTGGCTGGATGCAGATGCGAACGAGCGTAAGAGATGGGAATTTTCTTATTGAGCTTTACTTTATGATACTTAGGATGCTGCACATGGGTGTGTGTGCTCATGTGCACACAAATACATGCAGATACTCCCTCCCATGCAACACACACACACACACATGCAGACACACTACCGGCTCATTCTCTTCTATTTATGGCCAGGAAATGGGAGTAGTGCTATGTCTGGTTGAGCTGAGTAACACTATTCTGTCACACATAGGTTTGACATCAAACACAAGTGACAAGCCTATCCTATTTCTCTCCACCGAGTCATCACCATGTCCCAAAATCACATTATTGTCAGTGGGAACCCAGCAGAGACGGATGGTGAGCAGGGGTGTTGATTCCAGCCTTTGGCATCTACAGTATGCTTGAAAAGGCAAATAAAGCCATTTGGCAAGAGCTGATTTCTTGTCATTTCAAAAATATACAGAATGCGTGTGGCACGCCATTTGGTTTTATATTTTATCTAAAGCCTCTTACAGCGACATGGATACGCATGTGTGTGTGTGTGTGTGTGTGTGTTAAGTCGGGGGAACCAGTGAATGCTCGGGCTGGAAACCCTTCAATGCTAACGCCACGCTCTACTATTCGCGACACACAGGACCATATCATTACCTTTTTGCCCTGGCAGGCAGTAAGCAGCTCTGCTGTGCTAAGCTCCAGTGTTACATGGAGGCAGACAGGCAGGCAGTGGTGTGGCTGTAATAAGACCTGTGGCCCAGCACCACTGCCAAGGCTAGCTGAGGCGGGGTGAGAGATGGTGCCCATCCCCAACATGCCCTGCTCTGCCATCTGTCACTGGGCAGGAGCAGAGCCGAGGGAGGGGGGGGCGGACGGACGGAGGGAGGGAGGGAGGGGTCTGAGTCACTCTAGTTGTTGTCACCTAGACGGGCCACACTGGGGCATGCTGTCTCTTTGTGCTCGGCTCAGGCCGCAGTCACTTCGTGGAGCTCAGATCCTGTTTCATATCACGAAATGAACAGAATCCGAGGCTCTTTTCCAACGTGGCGTAAAAGAAGCTACACTGATATTGCAACTGAAATCAAATGAAGCTGGAGCGGCAAACTGATTAATAATTAATAATCACCAAACATCTCCTGATTCCAGCTGCACAGACGTAGCTGAGAATTTGTCTTCTGATAATAACACTAATATCTCTGGGATTTGGGCCGAGTGGAGCCAGTCGACTGTCGTCATGTTGAGTTTATGATGAACATGTTATAGAGCGATGATGAAGTGATGAATAAACAGCCCCAGAAATAAAACACACACACACACACACACACACACACACACACACACACTTCCTGTTGTGACCTTTCAGATTCTGCAGAGCGGTGGTGTAGCATGTTCTCACACAGGGCGCTCTGTCTCTTTAAATGTTCTCTGAGTCGATGTTTGACTCTGGACAAAGGTTGTCACTTAATTTTTTTTGCCAAGACTGGTTATGTCATTTCCTGGCTAACGGTGTGTGTGTGTGTGTGTGTGTGTGTGTGTGTGCGCAGGGAGGCGGGGGAGGAGGGATGAAGGGAGGAGGAGGAGGAGAAAAGGGGGTCAAGCAAGCTTGTGCGTGCACTCTGCTATAAGCAAGATGATCTCGCTCAGTCAGTGCTCTTTACCAACGAGCATGCAAAGTACAAACATCCATAATAATGCACAGAAACGGAAGCTACACACACACACACACACACACACATAAATGTCAGCATGTGTGTGTGTGAGCAACAGTTACACAAGGTCACATATAAAAGATGTCGAATGATCTCACTTTCACAAACATGAGCGCAATAAAAAGTACCTGTGTGTATCTGTGTGTGTGTGTGTGTGTGTGTGTGTGTGTGTGTGTGTGTGTGTAGCACCCTTCAGTTATGAGTGATTCATGACACCTGACTGACAGTTTGTCAACTCCTAACCAGAGCAGCTTGTGTATATTCAGCAGCTCCTATCAACGCCCAGAGAGACAGTAGGAAACAACAACAACAACAACAACAACAACAAAAACAGCTCAGGATGTTTGTTTGTTTGTTTGTTTGTTTGTTTGTTTGTTTGTTTTGACCAACACCGTGTTAAAAACACACACAAACTGACTGATTAAACAAGAGGTGCTAATGGAGGATTACTCATCAGGAACGTCTTCTTTAACACTCTCACACTCTCACACTCACACACACTCACACACACACACACACACACACTCTCACACTCACACACACACACACACACACACACACACACTGATGCTGACATTTCTCTTGTTAGCTGCATAAAGAGAGAAAAGAGGTGTGTGTCGGACACAGTCACCGATCACAGTATAAAGGCGTAGAACAGGAACAGGAGAACCGGAGGAGTGAGTAAATGCTGCAGGAACGGGGATGATGAGACAGTGTGAGTGTGTGTGTGTGTGTGTGTGTGTGTGTGGGCTGCAGGAAGGAGGGAGGAAAAGAAAAGAAAAGAAAAGAAAGAAAAGAGAGCTGGGAGCCACCGTGTGTCTTTGAATGGGGTCAGGGCATCATGGGGAATAATGCATTTCCCTTCTCTTGCGCCAGGCGCTCCTTCCATTACGGCTGGAGAAGAGACATTGTGTCCACACTCTGATTACCACTGATCCATGCTGATGACTCTGTTGGCGGATTATCTCAGTTAGTATCAGCCATCTGTTACTGTGTGTGTGTGTGTGTGTGTAAGTAAATGTGTGTGTGTGTGTGTTGAAGGGGCAAGAAGGAAAAGGGGCAGGATTGAGACACACTGGGGGTTGAATAGTTTCAGGCTGTCACACACACACACAAACATATACATGCACACACACACACACACACGCTCCTATAGGCACATATTCGCAGTCTTTTGTAAAACCGCTGCACGTGTAACCGAGCACCGTTAACACACGCACACGCAACACAAGACACACAACACCGCAAAAACAAATGCATGATGTAAGGGCCACATACTAAGCAGGACAGGCCATTACACCAGCACACACACACACACACACACACACACACACACACACACACACACACTCTCTCTCCTCTGCACAATGCTGCCCTCCTTTCAGATGATCCTGACATGTGAAGGCTCCTATATGAAGGCCACATGCAATCATAAATCCGCAGAGCTGTTTATAGCAGCTACACTATCTCCTGAAGGGCCGCCGCATCCAGCCGCCATTAGCCGCGCGCGCTGACAGCTGCGAGCTGTGCTGTATTTTGCGGGATGTGTCTGTGAATCTGGCGCTGGAACACGTCTTATAAATCATAGTTCAGCTATTAGCATAAATTCTCCCTCTCTCCTTGCATATGAGAGAGAGAGAGAGAGAGAGAGAGAGGGAGACCTGCTGTGTGTTTTCTTGTTGTTGTTGTTGTTGTTGTTTCCGTGGTTGCTCCGTGGTGATTGGTCGCTGGTTGGTTGGTTGGCGGTTGTTGTTTCGAGTCAAATTGATTTAGCCGTTCACGGAGATTATAACGCTTTTGCCTTATGCAGCCGCGGCGGTTGTGCCTGTTAATTACCTATAAAATCAAGCTAATTCTGATGCTAAATCCATTTTAATTTCTCCTGATTAAGTCGGGATTGGATCCTTAAATACCTCGCCGCTCCATTATTGTTGCAATCATTGTGATGGCCGCGGCGCGTGTGCGTTTTCTGTTGCTACATTGCTGAGCTCAATCTTATTATTGTTATTAGATTTAATTGCACTAAGTGATCAGTTTGTAGATGTCGGGAGACGGAGGAGGAGGAAGATGGACCTGCCTTGCAGTCGTTGTTTTTTCCTCCTCTCTCTCTCTCTCTCTCTCTCTCTCCTTCCATCTCTCATCCCAGAAAGAAGAAGAGGCCCTTTGAGAGACTGTGAGAGATGAGAGGAAGAGATGAGGAGGAGGGGCAGGAGGGAGGGGGGGGGGGCAGCTCTGCTTTACACCTCTGCAAAGAAGGGATTGCTTTTTTTTTTTTTTTGTTGTTGTTTGTTAGGTGGTGGGGGGGGTGGGGTGGGGTGGGGGTGGGGGGTGGAATCAATTCTGTTCACATCATCACGTTTTGACAAGGCGAGGCATTAAGTGCAGATATTGAGAAACGACAGGAATGCTTTACAGCCTGTCCATCTCCTCCGCTCCTCCTTTTCCTCTTTCTTCTGTCTTTCTTTCTCTTTTTTTTTTTTTACATCCACAACAAAATCAGTGTATTGTCTTGCTCATCTTTCCTCTTCTCACCTCCTCCCCCTCCTCCCCCCTCCTCCCCCTCCTCTTCAATCTTTCTATCCATTTTCTGTCTCTTCCCGTCTCTCTCTCTCTCTCTCTTGTTGTTTTCCTTCCTCCTCTTCCTCTCTCTGAAAAGGTAGGGAATGATCCGCTTCACTTACCAGCTGACACCACATAAGCTCGCTCGTCCTCTGAGACACGAGCCTTTTGTTTTCCTGTACATTATGATAATTATGAAGGGCCACAGCTCCTCTCCGTTTTCATCACACTTCTAATGATACTTACTTTTTTTTATTTATCAGGGAGAGAAAAATCACTCTTTCTTCCTTTTTTTTTATCTTGTGAAAGATCCTCTTTTTTTTTTTTCATGTTTCCTCCTCCTCCTCCTCCTCCTCCTCCTCCTCCTCCTCCTCCTCCTCCTCCACCCAAATCTGACATTTACAGAGTGACAGCTGAAGTGGAGGAGCACAGAGTGTGGCAGCCGTTCATTCATTCATGCAACAAAATGTGCCAGAGAGGTAACACGGATTAGACCGAGACACCTCATCTTCGCTCGGTTATATATACACAACAATAATCTATAACCTGCTTCTTTGCATGAGAGAGAGACAGAGAGAGAGAGAGACAGAGAGAGAGAGAGCCATCCTCCTCGGGACCTTTGACCTTGCTCGTAATTACCCCCAACCACCATTTCTTTTCTTCCTCTTTCTCCTTTTCATACTGCAGCAGTGGCAGTCATGGCTGCCCAAGTCCGATGGCACACCAGCCTCCTCCCCGTGGACTGCAGCAGGTTTTCTTGTCATCTGTGCCTCTCTCCCTCTCTCTCCCTCTCTCTCCCTCTCTCTCCCTCTCTCTCCTCTCTCTCCCTCTCTCTCTCCCTCTCTCTCCCTCTCTCTCTTGTCAGTGTTGCTCCTGGCGAAAGGCTGATACTTGATATTCAGAGGATAGCAGCTTTTGTCTCAGAGATTTAATCAGTGGCTCTGCTCCCACTGCAGAGGAGAGAGAGGGAGGGAGATGGAGAGGAGTGGGGGAGAGGGGGAGGAGGTGGTGGGGTGGCAGGAGAGAGGGAAGATAGAAAAAAAAAGAGAGAGAGAGAGAGTGAGAGATGGAGGCAGAGACTGTTTATGTGTAATGACACAATAACAAAGCCTGCCTGTAAAACACAATCTGCAAACTGTGCTTTTGAAGGGGATTTTCAGTCCTGGATTAGTGTCAGGCAGAGAGAGAGAGAGGAGAGAGAGAGAGAGAGAGAGAGAGGAGAGAGAGAGACAGAGATGGAGAGACAGAGAGAGACAGAGGGAGGGATGTAGAAAAGGAGACGAGAGGGGAGAAGAGTCAGGTTGATGTGATAGACAGCCGAGGTGATTGTGTGTGTGTGTGTGCGTGTT
>JAFHLA010000056.1:800000-1045000 GCA_021432705.1 Caranx ignobilis
TGGTTTGGATCTGTACCTCAGGCCGTCTGTTTGGAGCAGCGGGAGAGCAGCCCTTCATCGGCTCCACGTTGTCAAGTGCCTTCCCTCTGGTCAACCACCCTGCCTTCGGAGCCCTGTACACTGCTGGAGCAGGCCGGCCCGAGTTTGGAGGCCTGGGCTCCCTGGGCATGTCAGCTGCTCTGGCTACACACCCACAGCTGGGAGCCCTTTCTGGTGAGACGGAGACTTTTTCATTTTTATATTTGTAGGCAGCGACGAGCTGAATGAGAGCACATCTTCATCCTCCTCCTCTCCCTCCTTTCCCTCCTGTCCCTCCTCTCCTTCCTCCTCCTCCTCCTCCTCCTCCTCCTCCTGCAGAGTGGTGGCGAGCTGCTGAAGCCCATGGACGGGGAGCTGCTGCCTTCCTCCCCTCTTTCATCGGCTTCCCTCCATTCTTCACCCCCCACATCCAGCCCAACCACAGCGCCAGTCCTGTTCAGATCAGGATGCCAGGCAAGAATAGCCACAGCCCAGCTAAAGGTACAGACACCGTTCAGATGATGCCTTCACTGACCCTAAAGTGAAACATTTACACAATCAGAGAAAATAAACCACCTATCCTCAGTCTCTCCTCCTCTTCCTCTTCCTCCTCCTCCGTCTCTTTCTGCGTCTCCTTCCTCTTCCACCTAAATCCACTTTGTCCTGTGATGAGATTTCTCTTTTTCTTAGACCCATTTAATGACTTTCAGTCCTCACTTAGTGATTCTGTCAGCCTCTCTCTTCCCCTTCTCCTCGTAATCTCTTGTTTTTTGGACTCTTTAATTTCACATACTATCTTTTAATTTATCTTTTTATTATGTAAACCGCTCATGTTGTGGGGCCTGTGCCTTTGCGCAGCTGGCATGTTTGATGAGATCATGTTTAAATCAATATTTTTATTAGGGCCTTATTCCACTCTGCAGATACTTTGAGATATTTCATTATCCCTGTGGAACAAAGTTTTCAGGGACGAAGACGGAGCTGATAAGTTGATGCAGTGGATCTGTTTTGTGTTGTTTTGTTTTTTTAACCAGGGGTGAACGGGGCGGTCAACGGCAGCGGGGTCCGTCCTCCCACCACACAATCAGGGAGCTTCTCCGCGAGTCCAGCTCCCGTTCAGGCGTCGACGAAGCCAACCAAAAACTCGAACCCTTCCAACAGTCACCGCAGCAGCCCTCAGAACAATCCAGCGCCAGAGCCGGTGGAGAAGCCGAGCCAGAAGACTAAAGAGAAGGTCGGTGTGAGAAGAGGTGACGTGTGAGACGCAGGTGACTGAGTGAAGCTCACCCTTGTTTTGTCTTTAACTTTCAGAAGCCACGAAAGAAGGCAGCGGACGCCTCTGCGGCGAGCAACAGCGAGTCGGGCTCGTCCTCGGACAGCTCGAGTGACGGCTCCCTCAGCAGCGACCTGGAGGACCTGGCAGAAGACGACGAAGACGACGACGATGACGATGAGGAGGACGAAGAAGAGGACAAACAGAGTGAATTATCAGACTCTGAGAAGCGGACGAAGAAGAAAACAAAGGTAGATGATGAAGAGACACACAGCAGGAAGTGTGTGTGTGTGTGTGTGTGTGTGTGTGTGTGTTTGCCCAGTGGCTTCATTCTCTAAAACAGTCTCCAAAATGTTGAGTGGATTAAAATAAATTATCAGGCCATGAGACTATTCTTTGTTCTAACAGCTCTCTGCCCCCCCCCCAGGTTTTGACACCGAGCACTGGAACTGCAAAGACTGACAGAGCACACAGTGGGGAGCCCCAGGACAAGAAAGACCAGACCCAGACCCAGAAGGGTCCCTCCAACCCCCCCACCCTTGTGCCCTTACCCTGCTCTGTCTCCCCGCCTGCTTTGTCACCGGGGGCCCTGCAGGGCTCCAGGTCCCGGACTGAGGGGCCCCAGCCGCACTTCAGTGTGATCCAGTCCACGGGCCTGGCTGCCAACTCGAAGCCCCTGGCGCTCCTCACTCAGCCCCGTAGGGAGTCGTCGCCGTCTTCCTCCCCCATCGCCCTCACCACATCTCCGAAGGCTCTCTCCAGCACTGCCTCACCCAAACCTCCGAAACTGCTACCTTCCTCCTCCCCCCAGCACCTGCCTCTCTCGCTCTGCTCCTCCCCGAAGCCTCTCTCCGTGCCCTCTCCCCCGCACTCGACTCTCCCACTGTCTACCTCCCCAAAACCTTTCGGTCTGACCTCATCTGTAACGAGCTCCCAGAAGTCATCGGTGAAGCCGAAACCTCAGCACGCCGTTCCCGGCGCTGCCAAATCCAACAAAAGGAAACTGCTGGAAGCTTCGCTCGCTCAGATCAATGAGTTCAGGCTCAAACAGGTAATAATGTCATTATTATTACTACTACGACTGCACCCGCTCATAAGACTCGCAGCACTCTGCACATGCACAGAAACAGTGTGAGACACAGACAAAGCTGCAGACTAAGCTTTAGTGAACAAAGCTGTTCCCAAATTGACAGTAATGAATTTATCCACTGGAGTTGAGTGTGCAGTTAGATTTGCACTGATGTTTCTCTCTTTTCTTCTTCATCACCACGACACAATAAAGAGAGCAGCTCTTTTAATCTGGCGGCCATTTAACCACATTTAACAGAAGATCCAAGCAGCACACAGACAGATGCAGACCTGGTACCACTGTAAAAAGAAAGCTGCAAACTCAATTAGAAAAGTGATGCAATATTTACACACAAAAGGTGAAGATTCAGTGTCATGTTCCAAAGGGCCTCTTTAAAATCATAACATGGCCCTTAGCAAACTCCTGCTCCTGCAGAGAGGAGCGTTGTTTTGTGCAGTTTTTAGTTTGTAGGACACAGAAGAAAAAAAAAACAAACACCCAGAGCAGTTAAACGTCTTAATGCTCATGTTTACTAGTTGCTGGTGTGACTGTGTGGAGTTCCTGTGATCACCTTAGGACAGGAAAGAGTTTGGAGTCGGTGAATGTTTTGTCAGTGTCAGCTATAATTAACGCCTACACCTGTACAAACAGGTGCTTACTAACAACATCATGGCTCCAACATCCTCCAGCCTTGTTGAGACTCTTATACAAGTAACATGGCGTCTTCTCACTTTATGTTAGTGCTCACTTCTAAACAGTAGTTTACTACACTATGTGCTGGTGAGTGTTAGTAGGGCAGCACCTCCTGCTCCTCCTCCTGTGGATGTGAGTGTTGGACAAACTGGACGTTGTACTTAGGTCATCTTTGTCTAAAATTTGTTCGATGGACTTAAACATTTAAATGAAAAAATGTAAGAAATCAGGAAGGGGGTGGGGGGGGGGGCAGGTCCTTTTCACAGCGCTGTATGTGGCATCACATTCACATTCATATAAAGCTCATTAAACTCTGTGGTCTATGAGCTCTGGACAGTTGGTGAGATGTTTTTGGTTTCATTGTCATTCTGCAGCAGACGGAGCCTGTGCACGTGTGCTGCTCTATTATTTATATTATGGGGTGTTTCAGATGAAATGCTATAACAACTGGCATTTTTTTTCCTTTTGCTCCTGACTGCACAAATTCCCTCTTTTCTTCAGATGAAATATGAATGATAGCGCATTAATCAATAAGCTAAATCTATTGAGAAAAGCTTATTCTGTGAAACCCCCCCCCCCCCGTTCCTTTCTTGTTTTACCAGTGTAGAGAAGTTTACAACGAGCTAAATTCCCCTCGTGGCTTCAGCACTGTTACTGTATTTCATGGTCTGTGAAATTGATTTGTTTCACTTCATATCACATCCAGTTGAAAGTGCAACGTTAAAGTCTGAACCTGCCTTTGCTTAAACACAGATTGAGCCAAAGTTGTCATCAGTGTTAAACAGGAACAAGAAAGAACACACAGAGGCAACATGATGATGATGATGATGATGATGATGATGATGATGAAGCTTTTCAACTGTGCAGACACGTAATTATAATTTTAGAGAGAGATACTCAGTGTTTCTGTGCTTACAATGCCTTTTGGTTATTGTATTTATGTTCTTTTTGTTTCCCAGAGAGGAGCTTAGACACAGTTAACTGTACCAGTGTTCGCCATTGTAGTTTTGTCACCTGCTCAAACAATCAACAGTGATGTGAACTGACAGCTAGAGCAACTCCACTTTGTCCCGTTTCTTTTCTCGTTTTTTTTCCTAACCTTTTCTTTGTTCCTCCCATTCTCTCCCTCTCCCTCCCTGCTTCTCCTTGTTCTCTCCCTCTCTCCTCCTCCTCCTCCTCCTCCTCCTCCATTCCCAGACTCTCATGTCCCAAGGGCAGACGTTCCCAGCTGAGCTAAAGAAGCAGCAGCAGGGGCCAAACAAGTCTCCCAAGAGGACGTCTCTGTCTTCATCGCCATTGCCACCTGCTCCGCCTCCTCCGCCCCAGAACAATCACTCCAACCTCTTCCTCTCGAGTGCCCTGCTGGGGCTCCCTGAACCCCACCACCCCAATGGAGTCATCCAAAGCACCACTCAGGACGCACCTTTGGCCCTCATCAGCAAACCTCGCAAAGACTCTGCCTCCCAGGGCAAGTCCTCCCCTCAGTGCGACTCCGACGGCGGGTCGATGCCTGTCAATCTGAGCACAGGGGCCAGCAGGACCCAAGCGCCCGCCCACCAGGCCGGGCCTCCGTCACAGCCCCCCACTACCTCACCCCATGCCACAGGCCATGGATCTAGAAAGAACAAGTCCCCGAAGGGTAAGGGACAGACACCGGGGCTGGGACAAGGACAAGGACAGGGACAAGGACAGGGACAAGCGGACCCTTTAGCTGCCTGGAAGGGCTTCTCTCAGAACCACCTGGTACAGTCTCTGGTGGACTTGTTTCGCGGAGGAGAGTCTGGCATCGGGATTCCTGGAGTTAGCATCCCCGGAGTTGGGATTCCTGGAGTGGGGATCCCGGGGACGTGTAACCCCACGGCCGGCCTCCCCGCGAATAAGGAATCCGACGACTCAGGAGACGACGACGACGATGAGGACGACGACCTTGAGGAGGAGGAGGATGAAGAGGACTCGGATGACAGTCTGTCAGGTTTGTTCCCTCGTCAACGAGTAAAAGTAACTTTCACATTTTTAATAAGGAGCAGACGAAAAAAATAGTTTTCACTGTGATTACTTTTCCTGAATATTTTTGATCAGAAAATGAATCATGTGGTCAATAAAATGTCCCAAATCTGTGAACAATGTCCATCACGTCTCAGTAAAGCTCAAGGTGAGGTCAGTACTTGTTTCAGCTGGAGCCTGTCAGCCTTTAAAAAACCCATTTAAATGCCATCACACCATTTAATTGCCATTTGTATTGATGAATTGATACCTCATTAATTTTAAAAACTGTGTCTCCGGTTTCTGTTTTTTTTTTTTTTTTTCAGAGTCAGACAGTAACTCAGACAGCGATGTCTCTGGGAAGAAAGTGAAGGAGTCGAAGCTGCTGCCGTCTGGATCCTCTGCGAAGGAGACGACTCCCCGCAGGCTAACCAAAGGCCCAGAACTACTGAACACCTCAACCAATCACACCGCCACCAGCTGCTCCCCTCTCAACCTGCAGGTCATCAAGACTCCCACCATCGTCACCAGCTCCAGTGCCTTGGCCTATCACAGCTCTCCGGGCTCGTCCTCCTACAGCTTGGCCTCTCCTTTAGGTAACGTCTTCAGACAATACTGTAAAGGTGCAGGTGAGACATGGTTTTCGATATCTCACCTGAAGCACAGATCATGCAGCCTTCGCGCCCACCCCCTCCACATGTATCAGTGAGCCTTGGCCCTGACCCATGACCCTGTGGCTGCGGTTGTTGACATGTTCTGACCCAGTCGTCCTTGTCAAACTCAAAGCTCAAGTCCTGACGCTGCCAATTCTTCCTGCTTCTAACA
This sequence comes from Caranx ignobilis, assembly GCA_021432705.1. NCBI lineage: Eukaryota > Metazoa > Chordata > Actinopteri > Carangiformes > Carangidae > Caranx > Caranx ignobilis. Next base: position 805,862 of record JAFHLA010000056.1, read on the forward strand.
CATCAACAGTCAAAATGTTCACCTGCTGCCTAATATAACCCGCCCACTAACAGGTGCCATGACGAAGTGTTATTCAGTCTTACTCACTTCACCTGTCAGGGGTCACAACGTGAGGCTTGATCGGCGTAACTGCAGCTCAGCAGATAACAGTGAGGAGAGGATGCAGGCAGTGTCGTCTGAGGTCCTGCAGGGACTGGCCCAGGAGCCCCGTTCAGAGCCAGACGACCTGTCTGCCGCAGCAATAAGCTTCATTTCCACCTTCTTACTGCACAGAGAAATTACCCAGATCACAGAAAATAGGACACATGTGTAATACTCAGTGTAGATGCTCCAGTCTTTCACCTTCTAAAGGTAATTTTCTCATATTAGCTTTGGCATTTTAGTCTCGTGATTTCCGTATACAGCAGCCGGGGGAACTGTGTGTATATTTATCTCGGTGTGTGAAAAGGCCAGTGCACGTAAACATGTAAGTCCTCAGTTACCTGGCAGGTGTGATTGCTGGTAAGTTCAGGGGCTTTGACTGCTGTGTGTGTGTGTGTGGTTTCCAGTCATAGGCTGTGTGCTGTCAAATTGATGGTTGAACTGTGTCTCTCCACAGGCTTAGGGAAGAGGAAGAGGGTGATGGATGAGAAGGAGTTGATGATACCTCTGGAGCTGGGGTACGTACAAGAGTCCTGGAGGAGGAGAGAGAGGAGAGCAGCTCTTATAATGTGGTTCACTGTGGAAACAAGGGCTGAGGTTTTTATTTTTTTTGCACCTTCACGATCACATTTTGTTTTTTGTTTTTTTCTCCCCTCTTCATTTGTAAAACAAAAAAAAAACAGGTGGCGAAGAGAAACCAGAATCAAATCAGTGACTGGACGTCCGCAGGGTGAGGTGGCCTACTACGCCCCGTGTGGCAAGAAACTGAGGCAGTACCCAGATGTGATGAAGGTACCTCCGCCTGCTCCTCCTCCTCCTCCTCCTCCTCCTCCTCCTCCTCCTCCTCCTGGCAGCGCTGCAAACGCTTCATCTACATCCTATGATACAGAAGCAAATGCTTTGAGGCATACAGATGAGCAGTGACAGGGATTACAGTGGGAATCATTGTAGGCTGGACAGTTTATGATCCATCATTATGGGGGGGGGGCGGTATTTTCAGTAATGATTGCACCACTGCTCCTCCGCGATGCTCAAACAAATGCTTGTGTATCAGGATTATTTGTCGTATTTTTTTTCTGTGCTACGTGCTCCAGCTGCACCTCCACCACCCCCCTCCAACCCACCCCACCCACCCTGCTTTCTCTGACCCTAATAGTGAGAGATGATATTCTTAGATTCACTCCTTGTGCCACCTCTCCCCTCCCTCCTCTCTCCCAACCCCACTCCCTACCCTCAAAACTATGATTAATGTGTAGTGTTGGGATGCACAGCTTTGGCCCACCGTCGTACGGTGCACTTTATAGTTCATTATCATCTGTTGTTTGGTTTCAACAAAAGCTCAAAAACACTTGATTGTCAGAGTTTCCTCTGAGTGTGGTCGTGAGGACAAAAAAAAAAACGGATTCTCAGTAACACTCACTCACGTCTCCTCAGTCAGCAGGCAGTAAAAAGGCCTAGCTCTGCCACAGATAAATAAGAAAGGGCCTGAATTGTGCACCCCAAGGTCAGAACCGTTTTTCTCTCCTGAGAGCTCTTGCTCTTTTTTTTTTTTTGTCCCTGGCTTTTATAATGATTAGTAGCACTGCACAGATGCACACTGTAACCTTAGACTCCCTCCAATCTAGTGCCTCCTCCCAATTGCTTTTTTTTTTTTTTTTCAATGTCGCTAATTTTCACAAATTTATTTATTTTCTGCCTAAACCAACGCCATTTATTATTTTCTCTTCTGTAGTATCTATCCAGAAATGGAATAAGTGGCATCACGCGTGATAATTTTAGCTTCAGTGCAAAGATAAGGGTTGGTGACTTCTATGAAGCCAGAGAAGGACCCCAGGTGACTGCCTTTCATCTCTCTCACTCTTTCACTCTCTCTCTGTCTCTCTGTCTCTCTCTCGCTCTCTCGCTCTCTTCCTGATCCCTGTTCATCTTTTTCATCTAGCGGCAGGCAAAGCTTCATGCAGCAGTCACTGTCAGGGCATGGATGTAGGATTCAACCAAAACAAAAGAAAAGAAAACAAACCCTCAGTATAGTCCTAGTCCATAGATCTCTCACTGTGCATGGAGAACTGTAATAATCAGCTGACATTACTTCCACAGGTGACCAGTATGAAATATGTCATGTAATGTGTTATGGATGTGTGTGGATTATTGAAACAGGAAAGAGAATAAACTTAAAGTTAGATAAATGTATTTCTGAGGGGCCAGAGACCACAGATAGAAACATGAATGAGTTATTATTATCATTATTTGAGCTGCTCTTTAGCTTTTTATTATCTACTATAGAAAATACAATGATGTTGTTTGAGTCACTGTTGAATACACTGAGTCAGAGTCCAGTTAGCAGATGATTCAATTGTTCCGTAGTCATATTTAAATGTTGTTCGCTAACAAGTTGCTTACAGTTACACCTCTCCACCCTCCTCCCACTCTCATCTGCTGCCCCCCCCCGACCCCCGACCCCTTCTCTCCTCTATCCCCCCTCCCATCTTCTCTCTAAGGGTTTACAGTGGAGCCTGTTGAAGGAAGAGGAGGTCATTCCTCGTATTTTGGCGATGGAGGGTCGCAGGGGTCGTCCCCCGAACTCAGAGCGTCAGTTAGCAGGCGACGGTGCCAAAGGCAGCCGGCGGAGGAAGGGACGGCCCCCCAACGTCGGCGATCCGCTGGCGCCTGAGGGCCCCAGTCCCAGTGAGGTCAAACTTCTGCGCAAACTAGAGGCTCAAGGTTAGAAGAGGAAATGAGCCCTGAAATTTGTTTGTCGTGAGCGTGTGTGTCATTAATCAACCGGCCATTATTCAGGTGGCCAAATTTCCGTTTAGAATATTTTTTATATAGTCGGCTGTTGTTGGCTCCGCCCACTTCCTGTGTGTAACTCAGATGCTTTTTGACATGAATCAGCTTTAATATGAACTGCTTTTGATCCTTCTGATGTTACTGAGGGTTTGTGAGTCTTTGATAATCACAGAATTACTGATGATGATGATGAAATATCACACAGATGTGTTTTTATGTATCTTTAGTTCCTGCATATACACATTTTTTATGCATAGTTCATAATTTAAAGATGTTAACAGATAAATACATATATGTGTAGACTGCTTTGAGCATCTCTCCCAAAGTTGGTTAACGTTAAAACGTGATCTCAGTCAGATGTTGTGGATCAGCAGCAGCAGAGTTGAGGTTTACAGTTTCTGAAGCGATAACGACTTTTTGTCTCGTGTCCTGTGCAGAAATAGCTCGACAGGCTGCTCAGATGAAACTGATGAGGAAACTGGAAAAACAGGCGCTGGCACGTGCAGCCAAAGAGGCTCGGAAACAACAAGGTAAACTCTTTTTTATATCTATTTTTGTGTTTTTTTTCCGTGTTGTTAACAAGAGCACGAGGTTGTGACGAGGATGTGGAGGTGTCAGCCGGTCACTTCAAACCACTCTCATCTCCGTGGGTGTGGTGTGAAAACAGCAGGGCCTTTGTTTGTATGTTTAAATGTATTTCCATCAGTCAGAAGCTTTAATCTCCTCTGCTCTGCTCTAATCTTTATTGCTGCCGTGCTGCTGGTTTCATTCAACATCATCATGATGCTTATACATTTTTTAAATTCCTACACAGCATCAGAATCAGATCGACATCTCAGGACTGTTTACTTAGCGGTCACATTCACCGGCATGTTACCAATGCGTTTAAACCAGAGGAGACAATCCTGAGCTCTGAGCTTTGAAACATCACTTCTACATATTTTTAATTAAACTTTTACAGCTGCTAAAATATGAAAATGATCTCACATCCACTGTATAAATTTAGCGACACTTCTGCCCTGAAAGCTATCGGCCTCCATCTAATCTCTCTCCTGCCTGTTGAAAAAAATCCCAGAATCAGTGATCAGCTCACATGTCGAGGCTCCGTTTAGTTTAATAAAATCCTCCAGTCATGAGAATCAAGGTTAAGACCAGGTCAGAGTGGGAAACCTGCTGCTGCAGCTGCACTTGTGGATGAACCACCGTGCCGCTCTCTGTGCATCAGACTCTGGAGCGTCTGGTTCTGGTTGGAGCCACTAATTCTTCCTAACGACCTAAAGGCCGAGTCGGCTCTCCTGTTTTTAACCGCATCCTGATCTCACTGAGATCTGCTGAGGCGAAGTTCTGAACAAAAACAACTGTGTCTTAATTATGACTTTTGAATGTTGAAAATCCAAATGTGCCAGAACTTCTCTGTTTTGGGCTTGTGTCTTTTCAAACTACTGTTCAACTGGGAGTACCAGGGGCACAAGGACAGACAGGGCAGAAGTGTGTGTGTATCAGGCAAACAAGTTCCTGTTTGGATAGTGCAGATACAAGATTTTTCACTTTAGTATATTCAGTATACGTTGTTTGCTACCGAATGAGTTTTGCTTATGTCGTTACCGTCACACACTTGGCTGACAGTCAGTGATCTCGAAGAACAATCAAAGCTTTACTTTGTTCCAGACGATATACAGCGTGGTTGTCCAGCTTCTTTAATTTAACTCTTTACTTGAACTCTTGCAGCGATCATGGCGGCAGAGGAGCGGAGGAAGCAGAAGGAGCAGATCAAGATCCTGAAGCAGCAGGTGGGTCCTGGTCCAGGTCCTGGTCCTGGTCCTGGTCCTGATCACTGTGCTGACAGATGTTTTTCTGTATCTGACTCAAGTCGTCTTTGTCTGCACTGCACAAAATGCTGAATGGATATTTTATGATGCTCTTCAATCACCATCATTACCTCCACTGCTAAACTCATTGTTGCTGTTTTTTTGCCCCACCCCAATCGGACTAGAGTGGTCAAGAAAGTGATTTTATCTAATGGGGAGGGGGTGGTGTTTTCCAGAGTCTAAAAAATATTGAGAGATTACTTTTTTTTTTTCCCCTTCTTCTTCTTACAGGAAAAGATCAAGCGTATTCAGCAGATTCGGATGGAGAAGGAACTCAGGGCGCAGCAGATTTTGGAGGTACAGGATTTGATCCAACAGCACCTCTGATTAAGCAGAACATTCCTGGATAGCTGCAACAACCCCTCAGTCTATAGTGTTTTAATCTTCCTAAAGCTCATTACTGAACAGCAGCAGCATGCATTGGAGGGAGTTGCGTCTTCTTAGGCATAATTCCACATGGAACTAATGCTAAATTGGTCTTGGTTGACGGCTGTTGAATATTAAAATGGCTGTTGCTGCCTCTTCAGACCTTATTTAAATTGGACAGAAAAGTCTTTTTTTCATCAGACAACAGTAACAGTTTAGCATAAGTGGGTCGAGGAGAGAGAGAAAAAAAGGTGCTGCTGTTTTCCACATACACAAACACACACACATGCCAATATGGATTCACACACACACACACACACACAATTATACTGTTGGAGCTTCAAAGTGTTTTAGCAGGACTAAATCAATTTTGAGTTGACACGGTTGGCAAGCCACTCTTAACAGGAGGCTTCAACATTTTCACAATTACGTGTTAAAGAGATACATTATTCATTCGCTGTGTTTTACAAATTTGACTGGCATTCAGGAGCATGAAATCTTCGCTCGAACCAGAAAACTGCAGAAAACAATCAGTTAAAGTGCGGCAAAGTCCTCTCGTCCAGACTGATTGATACGTCCGTCTGTGTGTGTGTGTGATTCTTGACTTTAATCTTTATTCATAGGCCAAACGGAAAAAGAAGGAAGAAGCCGCCAATGCCAAAATATTGGAGGCTGAGAAACGGATAAAGGTATGTGTCTGATGTTTTTAAACCAAACTCCACCCTGGTAAAATTATTATTATTATTATTATTATTATTATTATGAGTATTTACCTTTATTTGAGGAAAAAGACTCATTGAGATTAAAAAATCTCTTTTACCAGAGTGTCCTGGTTCAGACAGCAGCAGCACAGTGAAACAGAAAACTGCAGCCGTTTACATCCACACTGAAAACACACACCAGTAAAACACAAAACTGAACACCATCAGTGATTAAAAGTCCTACAAAGCATAATCTACAATGTTCCCTGGAGCATGTCGAAGAATTCACAGTCGAAAGTCAAAGCCTCTGCATCCTGATTTACCACTTGACCTCTCAGTTAAACAGTCTTTAAAGACGTGTGGAGAGACCAGCTCCTTCTCTCCCAGGTCCTTTGGCACGTTAAAAACCTGCTTCCCAGTTCTGCTCTGATCTTGGGAACAGATGATGTTAAGTTATACCTGTTCGAGCTTTTCCAAGAAATGTTTACTTGTAAATTTTAGGGAAGCAGAGTCAGGAATCATCTGTTATTGTTATTATTGATTAAAACACGTCACTGATTTCATCTTGATGTGAACGGATCAGGCTGCTGGTAAAGACTTTGTAGTTTGTAATAAATAAACATACATGACAAAAAAAAAAAAAAAACATTAAGACGAGTCCTGTTCCACTTAAAGAAGCAGCTGGTAATAAAATTAGACCCCCCCCCCCCGTCTTTTTTTGAATTGAGCTGCAATTCCATCAGTGATTTTGTGATGATATTGGCACTGTGGAGGATTATTGATTTTTCCTCTCATCATCTCATCTCCTTCTTTTTCTTTGCCTTCAAGGAGAAAGAGTTGAGGAGGCAGCAGGCGGAAATTCTCAAACACCAGGTAGGAACTCGCCGCGACTTTTCCTTAGGCCTCTTTGAACGCAGCATTTATCTCAACAGCTCAGTTAGACTTAGTGTGTGTGTGTGTGTGTGTGTGTGTGTGCGTGTGTGTGTGCGCGCGCGCGTGTGTGCAAGTGTATGTGTGTTTCTGTGGCATGTGTGACTTTTTTTTTTAATCTATATCTATCTATATATTTATATTTACATAATGACCAAACGTCTGTTTGAGTATTTCTCTTGATTTTGAAGCCGATGATTTTTGGTGTTGGAAAATCTCTATCACTTCTGCTCCTTAATATTTTGCCAACTCTCTCTGCCAGGAGTTGGAGAGGCATAGACTAGATATGGTATGGGTATGTTTATTTTTGTACATCTAACACCTGCATCGTGTAACTGGTTGTGTTATGGTTGTCATAGCAATGCATTAAGTGTAGCACTGGCTGCTGTCATACTACATTCTTCTGCATGGCTTTCCAGCAAAACCAACAAAAGAGATAAAAAAAAAAAAAAAAGAGTCAGTATGCTGCCTCCATCTGCTCGTCCTGAGGGACAACTGACCCTGTCACAGTGGCCAGGCAGCTTCTGTCCCCCCCCCCCTCCTCCTCCTCCTCCTCCTCCCCCCATCCTCCAAACCCCCTTCTACTCAGAATGCATTGCAAAGAACGCTAGCCAATCCACACTCACTGTCTCAAAGTGCACTCGAGGAGTTTTTTTTTTTTTTTTTTTTTTCCCCCTCCCCACCCCCCACCCCCCTCCATCCATCACATACATCGTCTTAACTGTTGTATTGGGAGTCGCCGCCTGTGTTACCCATGAGTGCTTGACGATTTCGGCCCAGAGACATCGAGCTTGTGTCTGTTCGTTCGTCCGTTGCATCTGTTTTTCTGCAGTCCACAGAGTTGCTGGACTTTAACCTGCCCACCCCCTACCCCCTACCCCCCCCCCCCAGCACCACCACCCTACATCCGCCATCCCAGCAGCCTCTCTGACATTCACTGTTCCTGTTTTCTACTGCTCAAAGAACGAAACCAGCTACTGAGAATCGTTTTGTTTTTATGGTGGAGGTATTGTCCAGGAAGATTTACCCCCCCCCCCCACACACACACACACTACCCCACTCCTCTTCTCTCTCTCTCTCTCTGTCTCTCTGCCAAGTTTGGTGAAACTAAACTTCATAGACTGAACCAGAGTATAGTCAGTTCCACCATGAGGACAAACATGGTTCTGTGTAGCACCTGGCTGTCCTGCTTCCTCTCACTCATACACAGTAGCAGCTGAACGTAAAGGTCTGCTCATATATACGTTTATACACAGTGGACTCTGGAGGGGGGTTGGGGGGGGGCAGGAAAACTGTGACACATGAAATAATCCTGGTATTTAAGATTGTCATGTGCAGTTGTATTGTAGTCTCTTATCATAATAACCTTTAACATAGTCAGTATTTTATTTTATTTTTTTGATGAATTGGAAAAGCTAGAAAAAGCTGAATGCCACCGGCTCCGTGTCCTTTTTGAACTCGTCCCTTTTTGAAGGTTTTTTTTTTTTTTTTTTTTTTTAAATTCCATTTGTAGATAAATCAAACCAATAAGAACACAGAAATGCTGCAGCAGAGTGCTTGGCATCCAGCCTGTTTTGTTTATCACAATGACAAATAAAAAAAACAACGCTCCTCCGTCACAAACGGCCTCATCTCAGCCGCCGTGTGCTGGAAAACGTCCTTGGCAAAAAAAAAAAAAAAAAAAAAAAGAGGACCTAATAGTGGCAATTGTGTCTTTTCTGGTGGATCACAGAGGGAGTGACAGCCTGATACGGCGGAGCGGGAAACCTAAAGAGATGAAATGAAATGATAGTCAGTCACCGGTGATTCCTGTGCCCTTTTGCAGTAGACTGTGTAACATAGACGTCTCATCCTCAGCAGCTACATACTGTGCTAATACTTAAGCTGCCAAAAGCACTGAAGTGGAACTGCTCTGTTTGGAGCTCCTCTTTAACCACCTCCTTTTTGTCGCCCCCCCCACCCACCCTCTCTCCCATACCCCCCTTTTTTTTTTTTTTTTACCAAATATTATCAGAGTGATGCGTCAAATCAACATTAGCATTGACTCACGTAATTGAATTTCATGACTTTGATCGTTATAAAAAAAAAAAAAAAAAAAGGGCCAATGTGGCATGTCAGAAGATTTTTCTGGCAACCGGCGTTTTGTTGCTTTTGTTGTGTCAGCTTTAGTTTAGAGGCGCCGTCGTCACCGATTCCAGCTGCTTCTCCTTTTTGAGCCTGTCATCACATCTACTTTTATATATCGCATCTCTGTGTTGCTTTTTTTGGTTGTCATCGTACTACTGTACTGTACTGTACTGTACTCCTCACTTATGCTTCCACCACACATGTGAAAGTGCATACATGTGAAGCATCGTTTTGTGTTTGTTCCAGTATGGTGCCTCTATTGAATTTTTAGTGCATCACAAATTTACATTAATGCACACTAAATCTAGTCGTCGACCTTGAGGACTGTGTGTGCGTGTTCAGTGAGTGTGTGTGTGTGTGTGTGTGTGTGTGTGTGTGCTTGTTAATGTGCCTCTGTTGTTGTTTTTTCTGACCACTCTAGGAGAGGGAGAGGAGGAGGCAACATGTGATGCTGATGAAGGCTGTGGAGGCTCGCAAGAAAGCAGAGGTAGTCCATATGCACACAAATAAAATGCACAAGTACACACAGAGTCCAGTCCCATGAAAAGAGCCTCAGTCATTTTTCCTTGGATGGATTCCCGCTTCCTCTTCTTTTTTGTGCGTTCTCTTCCTCCATTCATTCATTTTTTTTTTCTACACACTTACCAAGTCAAAAGATTCTGGCCCTCAAGCACTTTTCCTTTGAATGCACAGCAGCATTAGGCTGAATTCTAATACTGCTCAGCAAAGTCAAGTAAACCTTCTTGTCTCCCCCCCACACACACACACACACACACACTCACTCACATTCACACACTTTGCTTCCCTAATGCTCCCATGAATTTTTTTTTTTTCCTTGGACTCTCTAGGAGCGTGAGCGCTTGCGGCAGGAGAAAAGGGATGAGAAGCGCCTGAACAAAGAGCGTAAACTGGAGCAAAGGAGGCTGGAGCTGGAGATAGCGAGGGAACTGAAGAAGCCAAATGAAGACATGTGTCTGTCTGATCACAAGGTAGAAAGACAGTAGTTCAACCAGTCAGAGCTGTATGTGTGTGTGTGTGTGTGTGTGTAAAGTTCATCATGAATAGAAGAAAAAAACACTTTGAGTCAAAATGTAATGGAAAGTAGATTTTTTGTCATTTTCACCTCATTTAAATGATGTGGATTGAAGGCAGCAGGTTGGCACAGCCACAAAATACATGCATCATTATTATTATTATTCATGATTATTTCTTGAGGCTTAGTACTTCAATAAGAGTATATGGTACTTAGTGATTTTATGTGTGGTAGTGTGCGCCCCCAAGTGGTTAAAGCAGAACACTGCACCAAGGACGAAATGCGCAGCCAATGGAATAAATGTGGAGAAAGCACCATCTTGATAAGAGTCAACAGATGTGTGACATAACGACAGCTTTTCTCACATTTACCTCAGGTGTTCGGATCATAATTCTCTGTTGTGCACGTTAGATTTGATTTATTGGTAAAACAGCAGAAACTCAAATCAGCTGACATCACTGTTTAACCCCACACTCCTCTGTGTGTGTGTGTGTGTGTGTGTGTGTGCAGCCGCTCCCTGACTTCTCCAGGATTCCCGGACTCATCCTGCCGGGATGCGCCGTGTCCGACTGCCTGATGCTGATGCAGTTCCTGCGAGGCTTCGGGAAGGTGCTGGGGCTGGATCTGAACACGGACGTGCCCACGCTGGGGATGCTGCAGGAGGGGCTGCTCAACGTGGGCGACAGCATGGGCCACGTCCAGGACCTCCTGGTCAAACTGCTGTCTCTGGCAGTCTGTGATCCAGGGTTACCACCTGGACAGAAGGTGAGCCGGTTCAGAGTTCATTACACAACATATAGTTCTTGTGTTGATGGTGTTAAATTTAGCATTTTTACAGATTTATTCAGTGGAATAAGACGTGAGACACTTATGGGAAATTCACTTGTTACAGCAGCAGAGAAGTAAACATATCCATATGTACAAAGATATATGACTATATGTACTATTTTATATACAAAGCTGCTTGATAACAAGGTAACATGCACAATAATAAATAATGCAGCAAAGAGGTAGTGGAGTGAAATGAAACAGAGAGGCTGGTGCAGATGTGATAAACTCAGCAAATATGATGTGTTGCTTGAATTTAAAATACCAAGCCACATGTGCAGTATGTAGATCTCCTTCATGTAATCTCCTAGGGACCATTCAGTACTTTTACATTTGATATTTTGATGTCAGTTCAGCTCTGCTGGTCTGTACATTTGATTTTTTTTCCATTGTGATTGAATTTAGAAATTGATTTTCCTCTAATGGTTAGTGTTTATATGAATATTGTATTGCAGGTAATTCTAAAATATCAACTTCTGTTCCTCGGTCTTGTTTCCTCGTCGTCATCCTCTCCTGTCATTTCAGACTAAGACCATGCTGGGGGACCACCTGACCAACGTCGGCATCAACAGGGACAACGTGTCCGAGGTGCTGCAGATGTACATGGGAGCTCATTGTGCCAACACAGATCTGGCTCCTCTGGCCCTCAGTCTGAAGACCAAGGCTTTTCAGGCCCACACGCCCGCCCAGAAGGCCTCGATCCTGGGCTTCCTGGCCAACGAGCTGGCCTGCAGCAAGGCTGTGATCAGGTGGGTGAAACGGGTGAAACTGAAAAATATGTGTGTGACATCTGCGCTTCTGAATGGACACAAATAAAACACAGTCATTTAAACTCCAATAGAAATATATTCATCTGTCACGCTCTATATGTGCAGACGTGTTACTTAACACCCATTCACTTATTCATTAGCCAATAATGGTATGTTTTATTGATGCAGTGGAAACTGTTTAATAAAGCTTCCATAGGGAGCAGTAATTGGCAGTAGAGTCCTTTTGATTGTAAGGAAATTATGCAAGTATTAATTTGTGCACTGGGATACCGGCTTATTAAGCTTTTTACTGGGGCTGCAGAGAGCTGCCAGCCGCCCTGAGCTTTTATCTTTTATTATTAAATATATTTGTTATTATTTTCTGAGAAAACCAAAAAGCATAGATGTTCACAGATGTGTTTGTTTTTCCTCTCTCTGCAGTGAGATCGACAAAGGCCTCGATCAGATGGCCAACATGAGGAAGGACAAGATCATTATGGAGGGAAAACTGAAGAAGTGAGTTCTCTTTAATCCCCAGTGATAATAATAATAATATGACGTTAACTCTCTGTAGAGCATCAGGCTGAACCTGTGTGTGTGTGTGTGTTGACGCAGGCTCAGGACCATTTATGCCAAACGCACTGGAAGAGAGAGGCCAGTATGGGCGTGGAGGAGAACCAGTCTGTCGGGACTCCGTCCTCTGCTGCCAAACGCAAGAGGAAACTGGGAGGAGACAGCGAAGACGACGAAGACGACGATGACGACAGTGACGACCAGGCCGAGGACGACGACGAAGAGGAGGAGGAGGAAATGAAGAAGGTTAAAAAAGTGGATACGTACGACGAGGACGACGTGGACCAGGCCACCAGCGTGGAGGAGCTGGAGAAGCAGATCGAGAAGCTGGCCAAGGTACAAAATGCAGCTTTCAGCATCGACACGAATGTATAAGGCATCAGATAATGAACGCATGCTCGGGTGACACTGATAACACGGGATTAAAAACACAACATGGTGCAATTAAAAAAGTCTCATGGGAGGAGAAACTACGAAGAGATAAACCAGAGAAACGTGGTTTTTTTTACTTCACCGCCATCGTTGCTCATGGTTATTCTGGGATGTTTGTCACCATCAAGTTTTATCATCATGTGTTTTTCTGGAAGATTTTAATTATTTAAACAAAAAAAACATATTTCTCAAAATAGCTACAACTTCCAAACGCTGTAACATCCAGTGTTTATTAAAACCAACCCATTTTTTTGAACATTTCTGAACATGTTCACTTACATGAGGCTATTTGCTAATGAAGGCATTAATTAGCTTAATAAATTACCTCATTAGCATAGCATGTAATGCTCAATATATCACGGTGATTACTGAAGGACATTAGTCGGTGTCTTTTGTTTTCCTGAAGGTCTGTAAATAAATAATGTATAGAAGTGACAGAGTGTGTGTTTGTGCTTCTGCAGCAACATCACCAGACCAGGAGGAAGCTGTTTGAGATCTCCCACTCGCTGCGCTCCATGATGTATGGTCAGGACCGTTACCGCCGCCGGTACTGGGTCCTTCCCCACTGTGGGGGGGTCTTCATCGAAGCCATGGAGAGTGGAGAAGGTATTTACAGCTCAGTGCACAAACACATGTGGTGAATTTTTATGTTAAGGTGCTTTGTGCACACAAGAAATCCTGATGACATGAGGCAGAAACAAATGTAAATATCTGTTTATAGCTGCAAGTTCAGCTGTTTTTGTCACTATGAAATATGCTGATGATGTTTTGCTTTATCTTAATTCTCTAAAACTAATTTGAGATTGCATCTGTAAACTAATAATCTAACACAACTCCACTTATCTCCAAGAAGCAAGTGTAGAATAATCAGCTCAGTTGTTTCACCAGACACAGCAGAGCCACTTTCAGATACATCAACGTTTCTCTCCCTCTCTGCCTGTCTCGTCTCCCTGCAGCACCGGAGGAGCTGGAGGAGGAGCGACAGAGGAGGAGGAGGGCAGCTGAGGAGGTCAAGGTCAAAGAGGAGCCTCAGGAGATCGAGCTGGAAAAGGAGAAACCTTCTGATCTTGACGGGCAGAGCATTCGAACACAAGGTTTGGAGCAGCAGAAAGAGGAGGAGGAGAAGGAGCTGGAGGAGAAGAGGAGCTCCCCGACTCTCTTCTACCAGCAGCCGGGCTGCATCTCTAAACTGTGCACACTCCGAGACGTCGGCCAGGACGTCGGCAAAGAAACTGTGAAGGTGGAGGATAAGGAGAATCCCCACATGAGACAAAACGGCAGCACTCCCAACACCACCGCTTCAGTCACATCATCCTCCCCCACCCACAATACCTCCGAGCCGGCAGTGGCAGCAACCCCCTCCATGGTGACCACGAATGACTCTACAAACATCCCTCCCCCGGCCTCCACCTCTCTGTCTGTCCCCTGCCTGCCAGCCCCACGTGAAAGCCCAGGGAACACCCCTCCCACCTCCTCCCCTGCTCCGTCTCCTCACCTCTCCTTCCAGGCCAACGACCAGCTCCTCAGAGTCCTGACGGAGAGGAGCGGACACTGGTTCAGTCTGCTCCCCCGTAACCCCTGTGACCTTTCCTCTATCACCACCACTCCTCCAGGAGCGCCCCGCGTGTCCCCTCAGGCGTCCTCCACCCCGGCCAGGCCCAGGTCCCCACCTCCGTCCCCGGCTCTGCCTCTCACCCCCTCCGCTGCCTCAGCCTCCGCCAGCCCGCACCACCCAGCTGGCCTCCTCAACTACCCCATAGCCCTGCAGGTGAGGCTGCAGCACAAAGCTGCATGTGCACCAGAGCTGTTTTCTTTCCTCCACCTCCCTCACCCTTTTGTTTTTCCTCTTCCTCTCCCCCAGGTGAAGCCGGGTGGTTCATTGCTAGGAGTGTCGTTCGCGAGCTGGCCCAGTGGCATGATGAGTCCCAGCCTGCCTCTGTGCAGCAGCCCCAGCCCCATGCCGGGTCACTCTCTGGAGGGCAACACGGCAGCCAGCGTCTCCAGTAAGAGCGAATCACCGTTACCTCGCATCGAGAAGTCCTCGTCCATGCCCTCTCCTACCTTGGAAATGCCCAAATCCCTCGACCACCCGGCACCCCGGCCCATCCCAGAGGGTGAGTGACGAAAACAAAGCAGTGAGAGAAATTAAAGCGGGGAATGATGATCAACCCTCAGTGTTTAGCTGGAAAAAAATCACCTGCCTGAAAAGATTTCACTTGCCTGAATAATCCAAGATAATTGGATTAGGGAGCGTTCTGCTCTGCTGTGCCGCAATTTCATCTGGGTATAACATAGCTCAATGAAGCACCTTTTTCCCACTGATGTATGTTCAGTGTCTCCGAGCTCACGTCGCCTGTTTTTGTGCATTTTCTTGTCTCAGAGATGCTGACAGGGTGGTGGCGGGTGTCTGACATCGAGGAGCTGAGAGCTTTAGTCAACGCTCTCCACAGCCGTGGCATCAGAGAGAAGGGTCTCCAGAGGCAGATGCAGAAATACATGGAGATCATCCCACAGGTCTGCACCAAACACAAAGATGGTGAGTGTCTCAGCTCCTCCTCCTCCTCCTCCTCCTCCTCCTCCTGAGCTCATAATCACTGCACAAAGCTCGGATTCATTAGCAAGATTCAGAGCATTTAGAAAGTAGATTATTTTTACAGTGAGACACACAGATGCACTGAGCTGCCATTCAAATGTAGCAGCTCGTCCTTGATGATCCCTGCACACACTGTCAACTCTGCATTATTTATGACTGAACTACATGACATGTGTGTGTGTGTGTGTGTGTGTATTCATGGCTGACTTAAACCTGTTGTGCCGCCCGTCCAGTGGCCATGATTGAGCTGCATGAGCTGGAGGAGAGCCAGGTCAGTGTGGAGTCGGTGCGAGGCTGGTGTGTGGAGGAGCAGGCCATGGAGATGGACATCGCTGTGCTGCAGCAGGTGGAGGAGCTGGAGAGGAAGGTGACTGCTGCCAGCCTGCAGGTCAAGGTAACACAGCAACACAAGAGCACAGCTACAACCCAGACACGTGTTGTGATGTATAAAACAAACATGTTGAAGGAGAAACAGAAGCCTGAACAGCTGATTTCTGCTCCCAGGGCTGGACCTACCCAGACCCTCAGTCTGAGAGGGAGGACCTGGTCTATTACGAGCACAAGCCCCCCACCAAGTTGATGGCATCATCAGCAAACGCAGGAGAGAAGGACTCCAGGGACTCCAGGGAGCATCCCGAGGAGCGGGGGGAGAAGGGCGGGGTGATGCGTCACCCTGACAACCCGCTGGACATTGCAGTGACACGTCTGGCTGATCTGGAGCGCAACATCGAGAGAAGGTACCTGAGGAGCCCCTTAGGTACCACCATTCAGATCAGGCTGGATAATGTGGGTACGGTCACTGTCCCTGCCCCCGCCCCATCCACTAGTGCTGACAGGGAAGGGTAGGTCATTTCTCCAACCAAAGCTCCCCCACTCTCCCACTAAGACCCTTTCCTCTCTCTGTGTGTGCTTTTTGTTTCCCATATTACTCGGACAGTGTGAGGGTCTCTGCTGCTCCCACAGCAGCTTTTTGTGGTGGCTTGTGGCATTTTTGTTTTGGTTTCTTTGGTCTTGTGCAGTTTTTAGGTTTTGGCAGTGGGAGGAGGGGGTGGGGCTCCCCTTATAGTTTCATTTCCTGTACAGACATTTTGTTTTGGTTTGGTTTTTTCCTCTGCAGTCATCTGCATGGTGTTGTGCATCAGTAACCTTGGTTATGGTCGCACTCATGGCTCCCACTATACAGTTTAACTGACGCAGGTTCTGCTCCTTCACTCTTTCTGCATGAACGTCCCCTTAACATGATGAAATCAGTGTCCCCCCCCCCCCTCTCCCCAGCGCCCTACACCCCCACCCCCTCCCTCCAAAAAAAATAAAATCCTCATGCCTGTCTCTGCACAGCTGGAGCTCTTTATGGTCTGCTGTCTCGTTGGCGGCTGGTTCAGCTGATACAGTTTTACTGCATTTTGCACATATTCATGTGCGTGTGTGTGTGTGTGCGTGTGTGTGTGCGCATGTGTGTGTGTTTTTTTGGTTTCTCATCACCTTCCCATCATTGCTCATTATCTTCTCCCAGTGGTGAGGAGGAGGTGGCCCACGGTATGAAGGTGTGGAGGAAGGCCCTGAGTGAGGTCCGCAGCGCCGCCCAGCTGGCCATGTGCATCCAGCAGCTGCAGAAGTCCATCGCCTGGGAGAGGTCCATCATGAAAGTGGTGAGCGACGGATTAAAAAAAAAAAAATTAAAAAAAACTATATTTAACTTTATTCTGAAAAGGAAACGTCTGTTTTTTTTTTATTTTTAATGAATGTCCTTGTTTTGTAGTACTGTCAGATGTGTAAGAAGGGCGATAATGAGGACCTCCTCCTGCTGTGTGACGGCTGTGACAAAGGCTGCCACACTTATTGTCACAAACCCAAGATCACCAGTATCCCAGAGGGAGACTGGTACTGCCCGGCCTGCATATCCAAGGTATCAGAGGCGTTTTATGATCCACTGTTGTCAGAATCCAGCAATTTTAATGATCAAGATCTTTTTTTCAATTAGTTTTTTCATTATTTGTTTGTATCTGGACTGCACAGAGATGAAGGCGAAGAGAATGAAGAGACAGACGGAGAGATGTTTAGTGTAAAATATAATATATCTTTTAGCGTCTTCATCACTTTCTTATCAACTGCAGGGATTTTACTGTGTTTCCTCTCACGTTGTCTGCAGCCTGGATTTGACATTCACTCTCATTAAATGACAATAAAACTTTCCATTCATATTCATACTCTGCAAAACAACAGATTTAATTGCCAGCTTTGCAGAGTGGTTTTATGTAGATGCGGATCAGGACTGAATAACATCAGTGGTGTAAGATGAGACAAATTGATCTGATATTTTGGAAAAGGCCAATATTATTAAGATAAGTCGGTCTAAGAGGACGCCACCGTATTAGTCTTAATTGCACAGGACCTCAGATGATGCATTGTTTAACTCTGTGCAGGCGAGCGGTCCATCCCCCAAAAACAAAAAGCCTCCGAGCAAACCAGTAGCATCCAGCGCAGGAGGAGGAGGCGGAGGAGGGGGAGGAGGGGGAGGTGGAGGAGGAAGCGGGAAGAAAGGCAGTGGAGAGGCGAAGAAGAACGGGAAACAGACGGGAAATGGGGAAGTGTCGGAGGACGACTCGGCCAGCACCAGCAGCACGCCCAAGAAAGGAGCGAAGGACGCGAGCAGGAAGAGGAAGACGGAGGAGACCTCACCTGCTCTGCCAGCAGCCAATCAGGAGAGCCCTGTGTGTGTGAAACGAGCCAAAACGGCCAGAGACAACAACAGGGACCTGGGATTATGCAGGTATGTGGCCCCCGGCAGGTTCACACTTGCCTTTCTGTTGGATTCTTTGTATATTAACCAACTTTTGACCAATTCTGCTGCTGCCGCTGCTTTTGAACGTGTCATTTACTTTTCACTTGATCTGTAAATAAGATTCTTTTGGAAATGAATCTGTGGACACGACTGATACGCAGGAGTTTTCTCAAACAGGTAACATTTGCAGTCTGTGTCTAACCGTGTGTGTGTGTGTGTTGAATACAGGGTCCTCCTTGCTGAGCTGGAGCGGCATCAGGATGCATGGCCTTTCCTCACGCCCGTCAACCTGAAATCGGTCCCCGGCTACAAGAAGGTCATCAAGAAACCGATGGACTTCTCCACCATACGTGAGAAGCTTGTGAGCAGCCAGTGAGTTCCCATCACCTCTGTTTGTTCCCTCTGCTCTGCAGAGCTCCAGGGCCTTTTGCACAGAATATAAAGAATGTTTTTCAGGAAACACGGTTTTAGTTAAACCTAAGGGACCCACCGATCCGCCTTCTTCTGCCCCAATGTAGATACCCGTACCTGAGCTTAGTGTGTCGGCCGATACCTGATACTGATCCAACACCACTGTTGAGTTAATAAACTGTACCATGTACTTACCATGTGGACGACAGTGACGGCATCAGGCTTTGACTTTGTAAATGTTGTTGCTCTGTGTTTGTTGTTTGACACATGATGTAGCACGCGTCACGCGTCAGCACCTGATCAAATATCTGGGCCAATATCTGATCTTAATATCGGGTTGTAGTTACACTACAGTGTGTCAGTCTTGAACTTTCTCATTTTAAACTTTCTGTTGTTGTTGTTTTATTTCAGGTATCAAAACCTGGAGACTTTCATCATTGACGTCAACCTGGTCTTTGATAACTGCGAAAAATTCAATGAAGACAATTCAGACATTGGTCGTGCCGGCCACAACATGAGGAAGTTTTTCGAGAAGCGCTGGACTGAGCTTCTGAAACAAACAAACTAAAAAGTCTGTCCAGTTTCCTCTCCCCATAAAAAAAACAACAACAACAACAAACATTCGACTTTTCATATCGGAGCACCAGGTTTTACGTTGTTTTTTTTTTTGTTTTTTTTGTTTCCTGATGGAGAATCTGGCTTTGCAGGATGGAAAGAAGAAGAAGACGAAAAAGAAGAAGTCAAATCCTTAATAAGGAAACCATGGTGTGCTTGAGAGAGATGTCACCTTGGAAAATAAAAAAAACAAAAAGTTATTACATGAGGTGCGCTGGATTTATAACAACAGGGATAAAAGCCCCAAAGAGTCCCAGAGAAATGGGGTGTCGTAGTGCAATACCATTCCCTGTCTCAGAACACTGCACTGAATGAATCCTCAACTGTCACTGATGTGTCTGCGCTAGTATACTTTCCACTACCTGTAAATAGTCTTTTGTTATTTAATCGTATTATAGTGAATGTATTTAATTTTGTAATAATTATTTATGAATCAAGGTCCACTTCATTTTCTATGAAAAGGAAGAATCATCCGAACTGCTTTGAATTTAACACAACAACAACAAAAAAAAAAAGGAATGTGTCTTTGTGTTGTAATTTTTCTCCCAAATATCAAACAAACAAACAAACAAACAAAGCCAAGAAAAAAAACAAAACAAAAACAAACAAACAAACAAAAAAAAAAAAACCTGTTTACACTGTTCAGTGCTTTGGAGCATCAGAGGACTGTATTCATTTGTTCAAACTGTAAAACTGCATTTATTTACAGGAACAGCAGAGGAACAGTTAAAGACAATGGTGATTCATGTGTATATACTGTTTATTAATGTCAATATTATGTCTTGTTTGGAACGATGTGTAAAAATTGTTTAAGAATATTAAGATATTGTTTATGCCTTAGAATGATTGTAGCATTCTATTTTAGTGAACGTGATGAAAACATTATCATAAATATTGTTTGTACAGTATATACATATCCTCTGCAAACACTGTGGTATCCTTAATCTTGGTAGTGCCTACCCTTCCAACAGGGGCATGTAGGGGATGTTATTGTTTGTTTTTTTTGTTTTTTAGTTTTCATTCTTTATGACGACTTTATTTTTTTATATGATTTCAATCCAACAAAGGCCTCCAAAGTTGGACAGTGACACAGAAATCATTCCTCACCAGAGCAGAAGAAAAAGAAAAAAACAACAACGAGCATTCAGTTTATGCTTCCACGACGCATTTCCTCGTAATCTGCCACAATACAGAGGACCTAAGGCCATTTGTAACCACTGTGTTGAACCTTGCTGTGTGTTGTGGCCTGATGGAGGCAGCTAGATTTTTTTGTACCCAAGTCGAGAGTACTTGAAGTTACTTTATTTAAGATATTGTGGAATAAAAGTATCATTCTTTTGTAGGAGCTTTATTTTTCACTAGTGTGTGGCACGGACCTATTAAAAGGATGTTTTTCAACGTACACGACTTCAACTTGTTTTATTTCTGCTGCCTCTGACCAAAGTCCTTCTGTGGATTATTCCCTTGTAAATAGAACATATCAATACACTCTGAGGTGGAGATTAGCAGTTATTTGTCAATAAGATGATGTGTTTCTTTGTCCCAAACCAAAACATATGAAGTCTCTGATCATGAAGGACGAATGAAACCAGAAAACATTCACATCTGAGAGGCTCAGTCACACAAAACAACCACAAAATATAATAGTCAGAGTCATTTTTATGTTGTTCGTCTAAACAACTGACACAGTCTGATCAATACCCTGAGAACAGAATGAATGGTGATAAATAAGTAAATTAGATTTGTTAAATGTTAAAAAAAAAAACTGACTTTTCAGGAGGAACATTTCAGTGACTGTCTCTAAAATTAAAAGGTGAGTCGGGCTAAATAAAGCTTCATCAGAAATATTAATAAAGATGCTTTTGTTTGACTTTGTCATGTGTCAGTTGGTGTTGAACTCCCTGAACTATGGACAGGGTCCGAGCTCCAGTCTGAGCTGAATTTTTATTTTATTTTACTTTTGTTTTATTTTGGAAGTACTACATCAGGGAGTTGTCGAACTTCCGGTCTGAAAATGACACAAAATAAATAAAGATGACGTGATGAAAAGTTGAAACGACGTCACTGACGTCACATCGAGTTGTTTTAAAAGTTATCAATAATAATCGCTTTTAAAAAAAAACAAAAACAAATTAGAAATAAAGTAAATAGGTGACGTAACCTCAATTACGTCACGGTCATCTGTCGGACGAGGAAGTAAACAAAGTGAAGTGCGCGGACGACGCGGTGGGGAGCAGGCAGACAGGTAGGAAACACGGCCGAACCGACGCACAGGTGACGGGACCGTTAACGTTAACGGACACCGACCGAGTTCTGCTGCTCGGTGTTTGTGACGCGGTTTGTTTCCGCGTGGTTGAATAATGTCGGACACAAACAAACACGATGCGCAGCGACAGACACACGGGCTCAGGCAGAGCCGCTGCTCTCTGGGTCTGATGGAGGGAGAGGAGACAGACCAGGACCGGGAGAAGCGTCCAGATGTTTCTGTCTGTGTGTGGACACTCGGTCCAACCTGCTGCTGTGTTTATGGCTGCAGCTGATGATGATGATGATGATGTCTTCCTCCTCTGTGCAGAATGAGTGCACTGGTTTGTGTGCAGTGTTACTGGTGGACAGATACTCGGTCCATGTCGCTGTACTGATCAGACAGACCAAGGTTTAGTCAGATTTTCTTACTGAAAACCAAAAAATCCGTTTTTATCACATACAAAATCATCAATTGATTATCAGAGTCACTGTCAGTGAAGTCTGTGCTGATCATGTGATTAGAGACCTAATGAGAGACTTAACAGCAGCGTTAATGACGTTAATGACGTTAAACAGATGAAGGTTGTTGACGTCAGGCCTGATCATTATGAGACGTGTGTCCTCTCACATCCTTTGGTGATACAACACAGTGTGAGGAGGGGAGATGATATGATCCGTTGTGATGACACACACACAAACAGAGGCTCAGATACAAAACAGAACCACGGTCACCATGTGAACGATTGATTGATAAACTATTGATAGGTCATGAATTATCAGATCAACAGCTGTTAATCGATCAGTGAGAGTTACTTGTCCTTGTTGCTCCGCCTCCTGTGTCTAATGTCATGACTTGGCTCATTCCCTCCATGTGAACTGTAGGAGCAGCTTCTCCAAATGACGTCTTTGATCTGCACGCTACAACACCATCAAGATGACGTCAACTGGTGCTGCTTCTCGGCCAAACATCTGGCCACATGTTCTGGAGACAAAACCCTCAGGGTCTACGACACCGGTGACTTCTCAGAGCTGCCCTTCTCTCCGCTGTCGGGCCACGGCTACAGCGTCCACTGCTGCTGCTTCAGCCCCTGCGGCCAGTTCCTCGCCTCCTGCTCCACCGACGCCACCGTAGTGGTGTGGTCCATGGTCAGCGGGGAGATCGAGGCCGTCATGGAGCATCCCGGGCGCAGCCCCGTCAGGATCTGCGCTCTGTCTCCTGACTCCACCCACCTGGTCTCTGGAGCGTCCGATGGCACGTTGGCTCTGTGGGACTTCCCCTCCAAACAGCTGATCAGGTAAAGTAAAGACACACGTTTAAAATATCAGTATTTTCGGACACACACACACAAGCACGAAGAAACAACAAGCAAAAAAAGTTAGTTAAAACCCAAGGAAACAGATGGAAACAGATCAAACACAAGTTCATTCATCCAGTTCCACTTGAACGTTGACAGCGAGTTGAGAACAAAGGTGTTAACGCAGCAGCTGTTTGTCGTGTTTGTTCAGGACCGGAGGAGTGACCGACACCACCATCGTGGCCTGCTCCTTCAGCCCCTGCAGTCAGCTGTTCGTCACCGGCTCCACCTACGGAGATCTGCGTCTGTGGGACCTGAACATGAACCATCTCCATGCAGAGAAGAACGTCCACGACCTGGGGGTCACCTGCTGCACCTTCGCCCCCAACGTCTTCAGCGGTGAGCCACACAGAGAGAGGAAAATCTTCAGTGTAAAACTGCTTCACATCTTATTATTAGAAAGTCTGACAGATTTACACAGAGGCTCAGTGATGATCAGTAACTTCTCATTCAGATAAGTAACATCTCTACGTCACATATGACACATTGCCAACAGAACGGGTTCGTTATGTTACATGTCACATCAGATAATCGACAACTGCATCAATTAAACGTTTTTCTGCTGCTGCTGCTCATCGTGAAGCCAGTTTCTTATTCTCTAATTCTAAAATTGAACACAGTTTGTGCTTCTTTTTGTTTGTCTTTGTGTCTCAGGTGGCGAAGTGGTGCAGTTTCGTCTGGCGTCCTGTGGACAGGACAGTCTCCTGAAGGTCTGGACCATCAACAAGTTCACATCTGGAGGTACAGAGACTTTACAGAGCTCCTCATTCTGCACAAACAGAGCTTATCTAGAGAGAGACAAGTCTGACACAGGAGCTTTAATATAAAAACACTGTGACATTTTAGCACCAGGACACGAAGGAAAAAAGGTTTTTCAGCCTTTTTGTTGTTGCAGCAGGTGAAACATTGTCACTTTTACACTTTTAAATTAGCTTCTTTCTTTTTTTCTTGATTCATTTTGGAAACATTTTCTTATGTTTTTTGTGAATTTCTCATGTCTAGAATATCTGATCTGACACAGTCCCACCTGCTTCACATTCACCTGCTCAGTTTGATGTCTCTTGTTGTTGTTTGTGTGTTTAACGTCTGTTGTAGTTTATAAGATGCAGCTCCTGCACACGTTCACCGGTCAGTCGGCTCCGGTCCTCTCCTGTGCCTTCTCCTCAGATGGACAGCTGCTCATGTCAGGGTAAGAGACAAAGTCATTTAAATAATAATAATAATAATGATGTGTGATAATATTAATTGAAAGAGTGATGTTATGATTGTTGGACAAATGCACGACTCTTTGAGCTGATAGAGTTCAGACAAAGTCCTGGTGGCTCCTCGGTGAATGGTGCAAAGGTTTTATCAGACGCTGAAGATTGATCGAGACTTTTTGATATTTTCATGGTTGTTTTTTCAAAACAGTTTAATATAACAATCATGACAAATCTGGGAAACATGAGGCTAGTTTTAAAAAATCACATTTGTTCCTTTAAGAGACACATTTACTGGATTTCTAACCATCATCCTCACTCCCTGAAGGAAACAAGATGTTGTTGTGGTTTGATCCATGTGCTCAATGTATATTTTACATCTCTGTCTCTTGATATGAAATGGATCAATATCTCTGTCTTGATCTATTTGGGATCAAGAGTGTGATGTAAAATATAGGCTGTTTGCCTGGACGCAGAAGTAGGCCACGTCTGACACAGATAGGAGGCTGCAGTACCTGAGTGGAGCCACTGGGGGGAGACACAGGTCGCTTTATTCCTCACAGTGGCCGTGTGATGGAGCATGTGGATGGTTTATAAAAACATGTACATGTCTTTCAGCTCTGTGGACAAAACGGTGACAGTTTACGACGCTGTGAGTATAAAAAATATCGTTTTTATTATGAACTTAAAACTGTTCTGAACGATTCACATTTTGATTTGAACACATTTTGTTTGTTTTGCAGAAAAATGCAGTTTTGCTTTACACACTGAAGCAGCACGACAGGTAAACATTCACCTGTGTCCATGTGTTTTTCTTCTCACTGACTGTGTGAAAGTATAAAGTTAATATGTTGCTTTCTGTCCTTCTCTTTTCACAAAGGTCTTTTATCGACATGTTGTTGTGTTTGTTGTCAGATCTTCAGTAATTTAAAAACATTTTCATACAAAACTGCTGATTAGTTTTTCCACAAAAAAAAACAGTTTCAAAAACCTTTGTGTTGTGAAATATGAGAAATATGATGACACAGTTTGAGGGAAAATGGATAATCATTTTTGCATTTTTAATTTCTTTAGTCCATTTTGCCTTGTTTACACTTGATGTTTGTCCAAAAGAGTCTTTTCACACAGTTTCTGTTCAGAGGTATAAAAGCTCAGTCTCAGTTTAAAAACACGTTTTAGAGAAAAATCCACTTTTCAGAGTTAATACTTAAAAAACGCTGTTATTACTTGTTACATTCTGATGTTCAGGACTTTTTCTGTTTGGCGTTTTTCTAAGCTCAACAGAAAACTGGACATTTTCAGTCTAGTTTGAGTCTCTGCAGTGACACATGATGTTTTCAGTCCATCTTCTGAACATGATATCTCAGTGACGTTTGGAGGTCAAAGGTCAAAATCGCTTCACAGAACATGTTTTTGCTCATAACTCACCAACTCATGCACTACTTACAACACAATGACACACAATTAGCTCTAAAAGTATAAAATGATGCCGTTTTCTCTCCGGATGGTCAAAGGTCAGCGTCACTGTGACATCACAATGTTCTGCCAAAACACTTTGGTCATTATTCAGGAGGCGGAGAACATGTTTCCTGGATTGTAGAGGCAAACGAATGACCACAGTGAGGAGATATTGTGTTTTAGTTCTGATATAAAGAATTATTATGGGATATAAAACATGCAGTGAAGGTAAATGAGCCTGTGGTAGAAAAGACACTGGAGACGGTAACATCAACAGACTGTGATGTCGTGTGGTCACAAAACGTTCAACATACTTTTATAGAAAAAGGTACAACAGCTCTCACCACACACACACATACACACACACGCATGATCACACATACGAGCTATTTATACGTCCATGCAGCCACCTGTGATTGAAAGGCAGCGGCTCGCTTCCTTTCATTCGGGCGAATGAAAGTCATTTTGTAAAATCACAAAGTGAAGTGGGAGAAGACGAGTGAGCGACAGGAGTTTGGAGAAAGTGGATAAATGCAGCAGAAGTGAATCAGAATCACTCGACAAAATGACTCCAGGAAGCTCATTTGATTTCAGACAGAGTGATAATATGAAGGTGTGTCAGGATCGGGGGGTGGTGGGGGTTCAGCTCGTGCCTTTTTCTCTCAGTTCGCACTCAGAGTTTATAGAAACATTGTTTGAAGCCAAGAAGCTTTTGTGGATCAACATTTCTGAGCGATCCAGCTCCGGCTTTAGACAGATTGTCCTCATTAACGTTGCCTTGACTTCCCTGAATCCACTGAAAATTCAGTTTTAATCCTTATTTAGATCTCAGAGCAGCTTTTTTTTTTTTTCACCGCAGCGAACTGACCCTGTGATGGAGAACGTCTCCGTCACTGCCGCAGTTTCAGGTCTTTCAACCCTCGAAGAGCCGAAGTGCAGCCTCAGACCTTCAGGTCCTTTAAACTGCTGCAGATCCAGATCCAGATTTAGGACACTGAGCACTGTGCATGGAGCTGCATCACCACAGAGTCACAGAGCTTTGTTTTATGAGCTGTTTTTAACACAGTGGTCTGTTGGTTCAGGCGCAGGTTACTTTATCTTACCTGTAGGTGAACTTCTTGTGCAGTAACAAGCATCATGGCTCCACAGCAGATAAAACATCTACAACAGTAAAGACAGTTAGAAGATCTCAGTGATTATCAAGATGCTAAAATAATCAATAAATGCAGAAACAACAAAAAAAACAATACATAAATAAGCAGCCAATCAGCACATAAATAATGACTCTGGTGCAGATTGTGTTTCCTTACAGCGCGACTGCAGCTGGAACAGCTGTATAGATTGCTGAACGCTTCACTAAGCTTTCTGTCCTCTCGGTCTTTGTTGTTGTTGTTGCACATTAACGTTAACAGCATCATTACCAGCTCATGTGATGACTGTGGTCTGCTGCAGGTACGTGACGGCCTGTTGCTTCTCTCCGACTTCACCGCTAATCGCCACAGGATCAATGGATAAGACTGTGAACATCTGGAGACTGGAGGACGGAGGCAGCGGCCACGGTGGGGACAACACAAACACACTCACATACAGTAATGTTAATACGATATAATGACACCTGTTGTGTTTTCTAATCTGTTCTTGTCTCTATTTTCTCCTCTGCTGCACCTGGTGTCCACCGGACAGACGGGAAGTCTCTGCCTGGTTAGTTTTTCTGTTTTTACCTTAAACGCTGTGGTTGTGACTCTTGAATGAAAGAAAACGAGCTCCTACAACAACGTTTGGTTTTGCAACTCTGCAGAAAATCTTCAAGATGTTGCATATATCTCCATATTTAGAGTCTATGTACATATGTATGTTCTGGTGAATGTGACCAGTGTCGGTTAAAAGAAGAAGAGGCAGCCTCTGTCATCTTGTGACGCTGGAGAATGTGTTTCATCTTGTGGTGAACGATGCAGGTGTTGTGAACGTGCCTCACTCACTCTCTGCAGGTTTGCTCAAAGATTGCATTGAATTGCTCATGTTACAGTTACAGTCGCTGTGTTTGTGTGTGTTTCAGGAGAGTCGGCTCTGACGGCAAGAGAAGGTAGGAAACAGAAGATTAAAACTAGACGTCACTGTGTCAAGTCCAAGTTTAGTCCCTTATTTCTAAAGAGCTCTGTGTGGTTTCACCACACCGTGTGTGAGTGAGAATGTGGATGACGTTGGTTGACATCGTTACACGTGCTGCTTACAAACAACAGCTCCCTGATCAATAATCAGCAGCAGGGTTGCACCTTGTCAAGGACTGACCGTCTCTCTGTTATTTGACTGACTCACCACCGTCTCAGGGAGAACCTCAGCAGGCCGCCTGCAGCTGCTGGTCGCCGATTGGTCGGAGGAGGACGTGTCAGAGTGGCTGGTGGAGGAAGGCCTCGAGCGATTGGTCGACAAATTCAGGGCCAACAACATAGATGGGACGGAGCTGCTCGGTCTCACCAAGGAAACGCTGGCGTCAGAGCTGCTCATAGGTGAGGAAGGACGAGCATCACACACACACACACTCAGGGACAATCAGTCCCTCGTCCTCTCACATGACGCCTCCTCCTCCTCCTATTGTCCAGAATGTAAAAGTATAAAGAGTCTTATCCTCAGTCTTTGGTGAGTATTACACAGCTCTCTGCTCGTGTGAGAATGAACGTGGACGTGTGGATTAGGGATTTTTCTACCTATTTACATGGATAAAACGTGGCCCATTAAATCAGAGAGAGTGTGGAGGAATGAGTGTGTGAATGGTGATGGAGGTTTTACTCTCAGCAAGATTACATAATAATTAGCCTGCACTGGAAGAGCTCTCAACTCAACTCTAGGGCTTCAGTGTTTCTGACTTTAATCTGAAGCACGACTTCATACGTTACATAACCCAGTCTGCAAAAAAAAAAAAAGACAAATCTGTGTTTCCCATAAGATGTGAAGTGGATTTACACCTGAAGACGAAGCCTCTGGGCTCTGTCTTGTCATGTCTGTCTGAAGTTCAACCACCGGGGTAAAAAGCGTCGTGCTGCTGCTGATGTCAGTCTAACAGCTCCGTCGTCATGGCGCCGTCTCCATCCCACAACTGCTGTCAATCACTCCTCGGTTTACGCAGCCTCAGCCCTCACTGTGACGACTCGTTGTAAGTTAGAAAACAGCAATGAAAGAGAGAGAGAGAATCACAGGAGCATGTTCCTCAAAGGTGGGAGTGGAATCAATAAACATGTTTTACAGAAGCTGCATAATAAAAATGAAACAGACTGAACCAGGAACAGAATCAGGGGGGAGCCTGCAAAATCTTTCATCTCCAGTTGCATGTTGTATGTTTTGTGTAATTACCTCCATATTTCTCCATCAGTTTCAAAACAACATTAGAGGTAGAAAAAAAAAAAAAGCAGCGTTCAAAACTAAAATGCAGTCGAGTTCCTGCTCAGTTTTCTAACTTTGAAGCGGACAGACAGCAGCAGACGTGGTCGCTCCCCGCCATGTTCACGCTCACCCACGCTCACAATTTGCCATCCAAGAGTGAAAAGTGCTAAATGCTCCAATACCAACGGCTCGAAGCCTCGACATTGATCTTATTTATACTAGTGTCAGTTCAGATTGTTCCTCCTGAGACCCACTGGGTTTTCATCACAGAGTCTTAATGGGTCTTATATTTATCCTCCTCCTCCTCCTCCTCCTCCTCCTCCTTCTTCTTCTTCAGAGTCCATCGGCCTTCGCAACAAACTCCTGAGGAAGGTGGAGGAGCTGAGGAGCGAGTTGGCCTCTTCAGGTGTTCCCGATGAATTCCTGTGTCCAATCACCAGAGAGCTGATGAGGGAACCAGTCATCGCTGCTGGTGAGAGAAGATCAGACTCGTTCCACTCAGTGTGATTTACATATAAACACATATTGATCGGTGCGTTGACTTGTCCACAGACGGGTACTCATACGAACGAGAAGCCATCGAGAGCTGGATCAACACCAAGAACCGCTCCAGCCCCATGACCAACCTCCCTCTGCTGACGACCCTCCTCACCCCCAACCACACCCTGAAGATGGCCATCAGCCGCTGGAAGACCACCCACTAGTGGTGAAACACATCTGGGCGCCAGATGTTTCAGATAAATCAGACAGTACAGGTGCAGATGTGATGGATTCTGGTTCACCTGGTTTTCCTCCAGTGACTCGTTCATAAAGCTGCATTAGGCAACGTTTGTGAGGGGGGTCGTTTAAATCAACGCTGTGTGACTACTTCACCCTGAAATGACATAAATCATATTGACACTTCACCTGTTGTATCAGAGAGAACAGACACAGCGCCTCCTGCTGGCCTGCTGCTGTTGTCTTTCACTTTATGTCAACACGTCACACACCAACATCAACACCTGTGGCCTCACTACAAGAAGTTAGCTAGCTCATGGCAGAGGAAGAAGAAGAGACCAAAGAAGATGGATGAAAACAAGAAGAAGAGAGGGGAGCTGAGCAGGAGACCGGACAAGAGGAAATCCTGGAAGGAAATCATACTCCACAGCTGTAGGGGGAGCCAGAGAGCACAAACAAACAATCAAAGAAAATCTTCTGTAGCAGAGCTTGAAAATGGTCGTGACACGTGGAACAAATACTGAAGTTCATAAAGGAAAAAAGTTAAAGTGATTAAGGAATTGATTTTTCCAAAAAACCCAAACATGTCATTTGGCCACAGGTTCTTGGACTTTTGCTTTCGACTGAATTCTGATTATCAATTAAAAAACAAACAGGAAGAGAGAAAGTTTTTAGTTTTCTGCATGTTTTTCAAAATTATTTAAGATGTTTTATTGACTGAATATTGAAAATCACATGGAGCCGTAAGTGTCTCTAACACTAATAACTCCCTCGCTTCACTCAGAAACATTACGTAATGCAGCTTTAACTGAACACGAGCGGAGCTGGTCGTCTCAATGAAAAAACACTCTTTGCACTGTCAGCAGTTCAACAAATGAGCATCATACATGTGTGTGTTCTGTAGACTGACTTTACATTATAAATCCTAAAGGGAAAACGTTTACTTTCCTCTGTGCAAACTAACTTTCACTAACATGATAACATTTAATGTGATATTCAGAAATGTGCAAAGCTCATATTATCATACAAGCAGTTTATTGTGGTGGCTCTGCAGCATTATACTGTGAATAAAGAAGAAGATGTAGAAAATGTCGTCCTCCATTCATGTTTTATTCTACCACAGTGGTCATGTGGTAACAAATCTGTGATCCATAGTATGACTTTAAAAGGTAAATGACAACTATGGACGAACAGCAGCATGAAAAGTCTCTGAAAAGTTTCTAACCGTCGACTCCTGTAAACTCTCCGACCGTCTGAATAAACCGATAAACACTCCATATGAATAAGTTCTCTGCTATGCAAAAATAAATAACATATATACTGTGAATATTGAAGCAATCAAGTCAATATTAGATTATGATGAGAAGTTTCCAACGTTGTCATTGTACAGGGCTTTTTTTTCTTCTTTTTTTTATCAAATGTACCAAGAAAAAGGATCTGAAGGACAGAAAGTTTCTCTGAAGCCTGTAACGCTGACAGATAACCACTTACAGGGAAATATATAATCTGCAAATATAGTGTACACCGTACAAATATAAATGTTTTTTAAAAGACACTTGACAATAGAAATGGTCATATCCTGCAACTAACAGCATGAGGTTTTGTATATTCGTGCACAAAGCTTTCTCTTCTATATTCCATATAATAAATTAAAAGTTGAGACAATATACTACTTTTTTTCTTAAATCCCTACTTAAGGTATGTCTGGTTTTCTTGAGTACACTAGTGTAGCTGTAGACATGTAAGCAAAAAGCGTCGTTAGCCTGAGTTGAACACTGGTTCTAGATTGTAAATGCAGTGCAGCAGCAATAACTTCTACAAAACAGGCTCAGGGAAGGGAGCTGTTCTCAGACCAGCTCCCCTGCTACCTTAATGTGGGACAATGTTTGTTGGAAACAGCCTGCGTCTGTGCTTTGATAAACTGTAACTCAGACGTTGGATTCTATAAAGGAGCGTTTGGGTTTGATGGGAGCCATGTGCAGAGCCGGGTTGTCCCTAGTGAGACTGGCCTGTCTGTGCCTGCCGTCGGGGAAGCGGAGCTGGGAGGGCGCGGCGCCTCGGGCCTCTCGCTGGTGCTGCAGCCGCTCTCCAAACTCCCGGCTCTGCTGCTGGCTGTTGGCCTGACTCACAGAGAGCTGCTCCTGGAAGGAGGCTCGCTTGAACTCATTGTTCAACCCTGGGAACTCCATGACAGACATACTGAAACTCTCCACCCCTCCTCCTCCTCCTCCTCCTCCGCCGCCGCCGCCTCCTCCTCCTCCTCGGCCCAGGCCGGAGGTCTGCTGGCCCTGGACTCGCACTGCTTTGTCCATCACTCCCATGAAGGGCCGGGGCTTCAGCTCAGGTTTTGTTTTGAAGCTCCCGCTGCTCTTGATGGGACACGGGTTTTCCAGCACCTGCTGCCTGCCGCCGTCTGACAGGTTCCCACTGGAGGCTTGGCTGGAGCTGGAGCCCCTCGACCCTGCCGTGCCCCCTCCTCCTCCTCCTCCTCCTCCTCCGCTCTCCCTCCTCACCTCCATGCTAGAGCCCAGAGCAAGAGACAGGCCGTCCAGAGCGACAGAGTGGGTCGACAGTCTGTCCGATCCCCTGGAGAAGCTGGAGGAGCGGGGCTGGTACATCTGCAGAGGTCCAGGTGGGGAGGAGCTGTTGGGGGACATGGGGTGGTAGAGCTCTGTGGGGCTGTGTCCAGAGTGTTCGTTGGTCGATCCAGGGCCGATGTCAATGCCCAGCACCGGTGCAGGCCTCAGGGAGGTGGAGATGTGTCTACCTGGCAGAGGACTGGTGGGACCACACAGAGAGAGAGGCCGGCCCCCGACTCTGCCCCCTGACTGGAGGGAGTGGCAGTGGTGATGAGTCCTGCTGCCTTGGTTCTCCGGTTCTCTGGTTCTCTGCCGGTTGATGGCAGGAACGGGCTCTGGCATGTCCACAAACAGTTGGTTCTGTACGTACTCCTCTTGAGGGAAACATGGCGCCTGATCAGTCAAACCAAAGGCCACGCCTCCAGGGAGAGTCCTGTTGGGAGCGTACGGATTCAGAGGCCAGAAATCTGGGCTTTTCCCACACGGCAGACTCACCTCCTCACCTTCCTCCTTCTCATCCTCCTTCTCTGCATCCGTCTGCTCCGTGGGGATTTGCCTCTCTAGACTTCCCTGTGAATAGACGTCTGTCTCCTCCTCTGTGCCTTGGTGGTGGTGGTGGTGGTGTTGGTGGTGGTGGTGGGCGTGAGGGTCCCTGTTGTGGCCCTGTGTTGAGTTGGTGCTCAATAATGCCTTCTGGTGGTGTTTGCATTCCTCTTCTACCCGTGTGAGCAGGCGCCGTATCTCCCTGTTGGACGGGGAGAGTCGTGCCGCTTCGTGGAGGTCTGCCAGCGCTGCAGCAAACTGCCTGGGGAGCAGAGAGAGAACAGGAACAAAAGAACTTTACAAAGACTTTGTTTACAGCAGCACGGAGACGGACGTGGCTGAATCGAAGGAATCTGCATTGAAATAACACACTTAAGTTTTCATATTGTTGTACCTGCTGCTCCTCTTGGCCCGAGCTCTGGCATAATACGCTTCATACGACCGTGGTTTGAGCTCCAGGGCTTTGGTTGCAAACTCCTCTGCTATGCCAAAATCCTGTGTTTTCAGATATAAAACAGTCCATTCAGTGTTTCAGTTTCAATTATAGAGAGTTCACGGTTAACAAACAAACTAACAACCTCTCTGTGTTGCTGTGTGGTTAAGAGGAAAATAATCTGAGGCCGTTCGTTCCTGTGAAAAACGGTGTTTGTGTTTGCATCCTCATCACACTGGATGAGAAGATCGAAGTCTGTATAATGAACTCATGCTGCAATCAGTTTTATTGACCGGGAACGGCAACAAAGAGAGAGAGAGACCACCATCATCATCATCATCATCGTCATCATCATCGTCGTCGTCTCAGGTGAATATTTAACGACACAAACACACTGTGACCTTGGGAGCACGGTCAAAATGGCAGCCTCCGATGTGAGGTAGTGAACATTGCCGTTGCATCTTTAACGGCGGTATCGTGTCGTGCGTTCTGATATAATATGTGGATTTAGCCGGTCCACTGTAAATAACCCACACACACACACCCCCACACACCCCCACCCCCCTGCAGAGACACAGAGAAAGTGAGTGCGCCTGGTCTGCCAGAGAGAGAGTGACCTTATCACATCACATTATCTGCTCCATTATTCATCAGCCACAGTGACCCTAAGGATGGCATTTTTTACACAGTCTGTTAGGACGTCTGTCAGCAGCAGGGTGGGCTCCAGTCCTGGCTGCAGGCCACACACACACACACACATATCTATCTGTGCACTAACAGCACAGCACAGTTATTCACCGTGTCACCACCTGCTTCCAGGTCTTTATATGTACGTTCCTGTTTAGGCAGTGAGACATGAAACCGGACCTGAAAACCAAAGGGGGGATATTTTTACAGTGTGCTGCTGATGTCATCTCTTTAATGTTGATTCAGATAAATTATATATCTTAAGGTGCCTTCGACCTCCCTGCTGCTGCTGCTGCTGGCGTCTAATAAACGGGCTGGTGTTAAATAGTGCATGAGCAGCTTGATGCGATGCTGCTCTGGACCTTACGTTGGTTTTCCTGCGGCAGCGGGAGAGGTTCAGGTAGAGGGAGACCCGCAGGTCTTTGAGCCCCTTCAGCTCCTCGCCCTGCCCCTCACGAGGCAGCTTCCTCAGGGCATACTGGTACCGCTGGCCCGCCTCCTTCATACGTCCCTTCTGAGGAACAAACACACACAGGAGACAGACTGATCAATGAAAACATCTCATTTGAGGTTTATTCAGATCTATAACTCGTGAACATTCGCCATGACACACCTTGTACAGCATGTTCCCTTCCTCCATCAGCTTCTGCAGCAGGATGAGGAGGATGTCTGGTTTGGATGAAGCCATGGCCCACGTGGCGTGACCTACAGGGATGGTACAAATATTTATCTCTCTGTTATCTACTTCACCTTGTCTCTTGTGCTTTGTATCTTACATAAATCACATACCTGATCGATCATGCTGAGTCGATCTGTAGCCTGTTGGTTGATGAGGGAAGAGGAGAGAGAGCGAGTTAGTTAGAGAGGTGGAGGTAAAACTGCAGCTGCTGCACAACAGAGAGTAACAAAGTACATTGTGCAAGTTTAAACCAGGCGATTATGAAGTGATATAGATGCAGAGTGTGCAGGTGTAAAAATGTGGCACATAATACAGATCAATGTAAACGAGCTGAGTCTCCATCGATTGGTTGAAGTCAGATAGAAACATGATTACAGCTCGTAGGGAGTTCGGCCTGAGAGGTGTCAATGCTAATTTTAGAAGCTGCAGTCGTGTTGAATGTTTTTTGTTGTTGTTGTTGTTGTTGATTTGAATCTAAAGGTGTGATTCTCTGCACCGTGTTCTTACCCGACTTGGATCCTTTCTTCAGCAGCGATGCCACCAGGGTCGGGTTCTGGCAGCCGCCGGTCCGCTGCTCTGAACCTCTGGTGCCGTTGTCGGTTCTCTCCAGCACCGCTCCATGTTCCACCAGACAGTGCACCTGGTTACACAGAGAAATATAACAACATTATACACTTAATACTGTGAATAATGTAACAGTGAATGGGGTTTTAGATATTTTAATCACTAGCTGATTACACACTAGATGCTAATTTATGATCATCAGATGGTTTTAATTACCTTCACATGAGTCTGAAAATAATCTGTTTTGTTTTTTTACCTCAGATGAGCTGTGATTGCAAAGTGACGTCCAGTGATGCAGAGCAGATTATTATCATCATTATCTCAGTTAATCATGATTTATTTTATTATATTTATAAACCTGACATTTATATTTCTCACTTTGCTCCATGAACTGCTATAAAATCTAAAACTTTATAGCATCTTTTTCTTCAGGAATATTTACAAGTGAGTGTCAATAACAATAATTTCCAGTAAAGACAGACCTCTGTGGTCTTTATTCACACTGTCCATGGGATTTAATCGTGAACTGCAGTGTGAAACTCACTGTATCTGCGTCTCCGTTCAGAGCAGCCAGGTCCAGAGGAGTCCGTCCCTGTCTGTCTGGGTGGTTGAGGTCGGTGCCGGCCTCCACCAGGAGCTGCACTGCAGCTTTGTGGCCCTTCAGACAGGCCCAGCTCAGCGCAGTCAGCCCCTCCTGATCAGCAGAGGACAGAGAGGCACCTGGGGCCACGAACAACACAAATGCTGTTCAGGTACATTCATCAGATGCATGTAGATCATCACCGGGGCACCGTGTGGACTCTCACCCTTTGACAGTAGCAGTTCAACGGTGCTGCCGTGGCCCTCAGACGCAGCCAGCATCAGCGCGGTGCGACCCTGCTTGTCGCTGACGTTGATGTCTGCTCCTTGTTTCAGCAGCAGCTCTGCAACCTGAGGAATGAAGGAAAAGAGATTTTAAAAACAAAAATGCAAAAGTGAAAAAGACAGAGCAGGTGAAATGAAGACGATCTGAAAAAACTCCTCACCTGTGTGTGTCCATGTTTGGTGGCGCTGAGCAGCGGGGCCATCCCTCTGCGGTTTGGTAACTCCAGCCCAGCCCCTCGCTCCAGGAGGAACGTGCACACCTCCATCCTGCCTCTTCCTGCTGCAGCGCTCAGCACTGACAGAGGGTCAGAGTGATGAAGAGGAGGAGGAGGAGGAGGAGGAGGAGGAGGTGGAGAATATGTAAGTGACATGTTTAAAGAGAGAAGCAGAAGCAGGAGTGAGAAACAGAGAAACACAAGACCGATGAATGTTTGCATAATTCATCAGATCCTAACACAGGTGTTGCATCTTTACATCTCTCATCTATAATTTACCATTTTGCTGAAGCGAATGTTTTGATATCTGACAATTAGTCCGGGTCATAATCTGAACTTCCTGCTGTTATTTCCACCCCCCCCCCTAAAAAAAAAACCTCCTTAACCAGCCACTGTTGCTTTAATAAATAAACACTGGTCCTTTTATTAGTTTGCGAGTCCTTCAGCTCATGGAGGAAAGCAGCGAGGTATCGATGCCACTCTCTAACCTCTGACTGCCCTTGATAACTAACATCGTGTTTCATGTGACCACACGCTCCAGTGAACTAATCGATGGTGTGATTATGCCTTTAAAAAGAAGTTATCACCAAAAGGAAAAAACAAAAAAAAACTGGATGCAAGTCGTCGACTTTTTGCACAGCTGCTCTCACTTCCTCTGCCTCGGCACAGAAAGGAGGCCGGTGTAATAGAGTTACAGTCTAATGGTGCTGCAGGCAGAGACACAGGCTGCGGCCGAGATGCTTTCAGGAAATGGGCCTAACAGAATTCTGCAAGCTGCACACATCACATCACATCTGTGTCTGTGATAGAGGTAAAACTATTACCATTGAATAACAGATGCTTTTTAGATGGACAAGATATTCTGTGAGATAAATGTGACGCTGCCTTTCTGCTAAAACCAGATTGAAACCTATTTACTATTTGACATCAACCAGAGGATCCTAAAACTCCTGATGGAAATGCATCCCTGCTGCTCTGAATGAGGGGTTCTCCCCCATTCGTTGTGTCTCTGTGTAGTGTTTGTGTCTCTGAAATAAAACCCCGACGCCCTTGAGCGTGACTCTAGACCCGCACTGATGGACAGAAAGAGGTGAGAAAGCTAAATTTATCTGACTGA
Source organism: Caranx ignobilis (assembly GCA_021432705.1). Lineage (NCBI taxonomy): Eukaryota > Metazoa > Chordata > Actinopteri > Carangiformes > Carangidae > Caranx > Caranx ignobilis. The sequence goes on from JAFHLA010000056.1 coordinate 842,836, forward strand.
TAGGAGAAATGCACCCGTTTCTCCCCAGAGAGAGTCGTGACCATCCATCTGCACTGCCAGCTGTTCGTCTTTCAAGTCCAGCAAGCTCTTCACCACCTGCAGGAAAACACAATTTTACAGTCCTCTGTATTGCTGGCTTGCTGTGCACAAAAAAAAAAGCACCAAAGCACCCACGGACCTTGACCACAGCAGAGACAGCAAACTGCATTTAATAAATCCTCCACATCAAGCTGCGCTCCGCATTAAAAATCTCATCTCAGCAGAGTGTCAGGAGCGTTTCTGTCATTAGGATGATCTGATACATACCTGTGTGTGTCCCACGCTCGCTGCAGCTGTCGCCGCCTGTTGTGCCGCCTGTGTTTTCCCGGTCACCGTCTCGTTGCCGTGGTGCTGCTGCGTGTCAGCGGGGATCTCTGCTCCCCAGTCCTGGCCCAGCAAGATGTTGATGATTTCTGCATGGCCCTTCAGCCCGGCATGGACCAGCGCACACTGGCCATTCTTATCAGCGTGCCCCACCTGGCACATATAGGGAGGAGGGGGGGGGGGCACACAGAGGGATTTAAACACTGCCTGTTTTACTGTGGCCTAGATCAGGCCTGTTTATGTCACCTCTCCCAGAATAGGGCCTGAAACTATAGTGAGTGTAAAACTAGGCTTGTTCAGGGTCTCATACAGAGTTCTGCCATTAGTAACTATGCAGGCCTCGCCTCCCACCACGCCCATATTTGGCCCTCTTCCTTCCTCTCTGCACAGAGATGACACTGACCTTGGCCCCTTTCTTGCAGAGCAGACTGACGATGTCGACGTGTCCTGCAGCGGCAGCCAGACAGAGCGGCGTCATCCCGCTGTCGGTGGTCCCATCTACAGGAGACGACATCTCAAGCAGCAGCGCCACCATCTCCACATGTCCCAGGTGGGCGTGGACAGCGAGGATGGGGGCGTGTCCTATCACCTCCGTGCACCAGGTCACACTAGCGCCACCTAGCATCAACAGACGACTCACCTGCAGGATGAACATAATGAATATAAGACCATACACTGCAAAAACCATTTGGGTTGAGGGAGAATGTGGCGAAATGATGTGTATTGATCATTTTACTTGACAAGAAATAAGTTAACTTAAAATAATTCATTCAGTCTTGTTTGGTTTGAGAAAACACTGGTTTTTAGATTAAATTTCTTGACTTCAGACTCACTATGGTGCAGCAATTACACAACACACTCACACCTGGACCTCAGTAACAGGGCCAACATACACACACAGGCAATTTAAAGTCCCCAATCAACTTAACGTATGTTCAGACTCATTCATCTGTTAATTTAATTCATCTGTGTGGAATTTGTTTTGTATTCTTGATTTTAAGCACATGATAAAATAAATGGCTCATTTAAATGTAAACGACCTAATATTAGTGAAGTGTAATGATGCTGTTACTTCAAAGTCGTCTCACGCACATAGACATGAGCCCAGAATATAAATGTCTGTTACATAAGTTGGTGCAGTGAAAATCGGTGTCCTTTAACTTCCTGGTTCAGCCAATACATAAAAATCTGGTCGATCTCTGTCTAATGCAACTTGTTTTACTAGTCAATTGTTCAATTTCTAGATTTCCCAAATAACTGGGGCATAAAAACACGTTATTAATGTTCAGTTTAAGAATAAACCCTGAGTTCAAAGATTCAAGGGAGGAAAGTATTAAAACAACATTTAAACCCAGATAATTCGTCTCATATTTACAGATCTAAGATTTATTTAAATCTTGGCAAACAACAGGATCATTTGCAGTGCATATCTGGGTGTTTGTGTGTTTTTCTAATGTGGAACGTGTGTGTGTGTGTGTGTGTGTGTGTGTGTGTGTGTGTCACCTTGATGTTAGGTGTGTAGAGGTTCCTAAGGGAAGCCAGCGCAGCGGACAGACTGTCTGTGCTGCAGTTCACCCACATGGCCTGAAGAACGCTGGAGGACACACCTGTCTTCTTACTCAGACCCTGTTAGTGTGTGTGTGTGTGTGTGTGTGAGAGAGAGAGAGAGGCACAGATGAGGAGAGAGGGAGAGGGAGAGAGGGAGAGATTAAAGTTGCTTAGTTGAGATCTGTGGTGCAGAATTTGAATTGCGTCCCAGGAGAGGAGCAGTACGTACGGAGTCGGAGCCGTGCATGCAAACAGTACAACATCCACTGAACCGTGGGCGTTTATGTATATGAGTTGAGCTAATGTGTGTGGGCGATGCTGGGAACAGGGGTTCACTATTATTTACTGTGTGTGACTTTTTATGTTGTATTTCTGTGCAGTGATATCCAGCAGAGTGCAGGATCCTGATTAATATGAAGCCTCTGGGAATAGAAGAGAAACCAGAGGAGGCTTAGGTACAATCACGTCTCAACCTATATAACCTATATAAGTTGTATACAGTACAAAGTATCTCTTGGCTCGTGTTACCTTGAAGATGTGAGCCTTGAGGATGTGGTGTCCCAGTTCCATGGTCTGCTGCCGGTTCAGTTTGCCCTCCTGTCTGGAGAACATGAAGGCCAGCAGGGCGTGGCCGCTCCTGACGCAGAACATGCAGATATTAGATCAGAGCCGGCACGAATGCATCAATCAGATATCTGTCGTATCTATGCAGTGTGTGACCTTTGACCTCCAGCCTCACCTCGGGTCACAGAGGAAGTCAGTGCTCTCTCCATCTGCTCTCCAAACCAGCCACTCTCTGAAGGAGGGATGACACAGCATCCGAGTGCCGTCCCTGCGTCTCACCTGCAGACACACAGGATGCAGATCAATTATTTAATTAGCACACAGACAGACAGACAGACCGTCCCTGATTGTCCCTGATTGTCCCTGATGATACTGTAATTCTTTTATGGAACGACTTCTAAATATGTATGTGCAAATTATTTACTTGGTAGCAAATCAAAGGCGACGTTCAAACAAAAAGCCTGAGTCATTATGTACCTTCCACGGCGGCGTATCAGGAGTCTTACCATGAATCCAGCCAGGCTGTCTAATCTCTGCTGGAAGTCCTTCCACTCCAGCTCCCCCCTCACGCTGCCTGCATTCAGTGCCCTGAACATTTGTTCGTCAGTCAGTGGGTGCAGAGACGCCAGAGCCACATTTAGCACCGGAAGTATCCGTTCAAAGAGCTCTTTATCCGGGAAGCTCACACGGCACATCAGCAGGTACACCTGACAGAGATTCCACAGGTTAGCTTAGCATGTGATGCTAACAGTGCTGCAGCTTCACAAAAAGATCATTGACACAATGGATAATCTCTAAATGTTGAGATCTGTGAAGTCTGTTGGTGCTTATCGACTTCTTTTAAACATGACCAGTTCCCACATATCACATGCTAATTTTTAGGTCGTCATGGTAACAAAACAAGAAGATAGACAGCAGCAGCTTCCCACCACGGTTAAAGTCGATATGTCGCTTCTCATAAACTCTGATTTATGCATCCTGAATTTTTATTGTGCGAACAACATGTAAGATAATAACTATTTATTTTTGACGGTCACTTCCTGCACCTACAGATATTTAACATAACTTTATTGTATCTGCAGAAACATGAACATGAAACATGAACATGACAGTGCATGTGTTGCATATCTTTGTTATTATCATTATTTGCTGATGTGTGGTTTTTAATATGTTTTTCGATGGTAAACATTAGTTGCTGTTCATGCAGAGTGACCTAGATTATTTAGAAAAGTTGTTTATCTGCAATAATCCTCATCACAAATAAACATTAAATACAGGGAGCAGCTCTCAGGTCCATGTTGTTAAAACCACATGAATGAACACGACTCAGTCTGAAGAACGACTTCCCAACTGGGGAAATGGGACAATCCGAGCCGCACGTGAACGCAGCATAACACATTCCCATCTGTTGTCCTACTTCATACTGATGATTATGTAACGTTTAAATACATCTGTCATTTGCTTTAGTCACTGTGGATTTTTTTTTTTTTTTTTTTTTGAGGGGGGGTCTTTATATAAAAATACTTTTCTTATTTTAAATCATTTATTGATCTGAGCAGAGTGTGAGTGTGTGTGTGTGTGTGTGTGTGAGGAGCCTACACCCTCTGTGTTTTCTTCAGGAACGACGGGCCTTGACAATGGCTGCCGTCTGTGTAACATGTGTGTGTGTGTGTGTGTGTGTGTGTGTGTGGAGTGTGATTGCTTCAGCTACACGTGAGATGCCATTTCACGGCAGACAGCTCACCAGGATGACTGACAAGTGTTAAGTGTGAGACTGTGAACTTGACCAGATGAGGAGGAGGAGGAGCAGGAGGAGGAGGAGGAGAAGGAGGAGGTGGAGGTGGAGGAGGAGGAGGAGGAGGAGGAGGAGGAGGAGGAGGAGGAGGAGGAGGAGGAGGAGGAGGAGGAAGGTGGGTCCAAAAATACTCTGAAGGCAAAATGTGTCTTTTAAGCTCTGGGTGATTCACAATAGTTTACTGGTGATAATTAAAAATAATTACCACTGGTTATTTGTAATCTATTACTTTAACTCTTTCTAAACAGCTTCAGTTCTGGACAATAATAACCATAATAAGAAGAAGAATCATCAGTGCTCTCCATGTCTGACCTCTGACAGTGAGACAGGCACCACCAGGTAGTTTCCTCCTTTCAGAGCCAGGTGGCCTTTGTGGAACAGATCCAAGGTCAGCTGAAGGTAGAGGATGGAGCCGTGGCTGCGCGTTGACAAATGGCTGCTGAACTTGCTGAGAAGCAGCGGATCGGGGGCAGAGCCCGTCGGCGTGGTGACGTTAGCGGCGACCTGAGCGCTGCCACTGACCCGGTGATGGATGTAGTCGCTCAGGTCGGCTCCCAGGTCGCTGCTGTCTGGCAGGATGTCCAGAGAGATGCCAGAGAAAGGGAGGAGGGTGGTGATTTCCTGCAGGAGAGGAAAAGAGAAAGAAACTATTTGTGCAAAAAGTGTAAAAAATAAAAATAAATAAATAAATAAATAAAAGGAACCCCCACGCACCAGGCACAGACACAGTATTTAAAGAGTTGTAGGTAGCATGTCTCTTTTGGTGCATTAGCAAAGGACAAATTAAAAGCAACAAAAATCAGGAGCCATTCCTCAGATGCTGTTGCCTCTGACTCACACAGAGCCATGGGATACAGTACAGTAAATGGTGTGACAATGACTCAAGCTCCAACATTGCTCACAGGCATCTCTCAGATTCACATTTCATCTCCTCTCTTTGCCGTCCTCGACTGCTCAACACCGGCCAAAACCAGCTATGACTGATCAAAAAAGAGAAGACAGAAAAGAAGACTCCATGTTCCTGCAGCTGAGTTTCTCATTAACAAAGAAGCACACAAGCAAATCAGCCTGTGGTCGTGAACTGTGCTCCACATATCCAGGTTGTTACAGAGGACTTATGGCGCCTGCTGTGAACAAGGTGAGGGGCCATCCAATCAGGAAGCAGAGATAACAAGAGGGCGGGAAGATAAGTGTCATCTACTTCTTTAAATTTATGGTGTTTAATGCTTGTTTAAAAAAAGCGTCGTGAAGAAAAAAAAAAGACTCCAAATGTGTTTTGCGTATTCCCAAACACTAATCCAATTATGTAACTGGCTGGCCGGCTGTCAAGCTCCAGACTCCCAGTCGTATTACCATCCATTCAGGGCGTAATCCACGCAGCATTTGGAGACTTGGCTTTGGCATTGGACAGATGCGTCTGCTGTTTGGTGGGATTACCAACCAGATTGAGAAAATACATCAGACGAGGGAGCTCAGCGGTGCCAGAAAGAGCCACTACATCTATAGTAGCTATAGCAATGGCAGCAAAAAGCACAACATCAGTCTTCTACACAGCGAGTCCTGGGAGCTGCTGCAGCTGCTGAGGAAACCTCTGTGAGTCAGGCCGTGAGACGTCAAGTGACACTTTATAAAAATCCTGTTCTCTCACTTTTACCTCTAGTGGGTTTTTTTCCCAGGTTTTTGGGAAACTCGCCCACATCTAATTAAGTGTGCACTGCTCATCTGGTATTAAAAGTTTTTCTAGGCACTTGTGCAACAACAACAACAACAACAAAAAGACGGAAGAACTTCAGCTCACCAGAGTCCACGTCCCAGTACAATAGAGATGAAAAGAGTTTCATCTGATGCACTAAAAGCATTTAAAAATCACAAGTAAATAATTCAAGCAACAGCTTTTTTAGAGAAACAGCGTTTCTTAATAATCCCAAGACCTCACTGTCAACAGCTCCCACAGCCTGCAAAACAAGTCGCTCCAGTGAAACTAATCAGGATGAGACTGATGTAGCTGAGACATTATGTCCATCAATCATCTATGTGTCTCTTTCTATTTTATTCTAATTATTCATGATTGTAGCGTCTACTAAAAATGTTATTTACCCTGTATTCTGCTGGACCTCATTAGGCCTAACATATTTCATTCATTCATATTTTCAGCATGATTAATGACAATAAACTGAGCTGAACTGAACTAAACTATTAGTTAAATATCCTTAGTGTTGAAAGGTCACAGGGGTCATAGTGCGTGTAAACATACATCAGTGAGTGGTGGCCTGAGCTAAGGAGGGGCCGGAGGGACAAATAAGTACAACTTAGATTAGAAAATGGTAAGAAAAGAATAAAATGAGAGAGAAGGAAGCAACAACATATCAGCAGATGAGGTCACAGCGTCCTTACACATGATAAATGACATTTCTTAGCATCAGTCAGCTCAGTCTGGGCCCGTCTAAGCCAGTGTGCCCTTTCCCCTCTGGATGATTTCACTTCAATCCCCCGGCCACACGTCCAGAAAAATGTTGTCATTCCCCTTTAACGTGGCACTTAGTCTCTCCACAGGAAAAACTCTCTCTCTCAGTGGGAGGTTTCTCACTGATCCAATGAAATAATGTACGTTTTCTGGCCACAAATAAGAGCTTGTTCATTCGTCTTGGTCTCATAAGACCTGTCACATCTTTCACTGAGCGAGAGGTGGACTCCACCTGGTCTTCATATTGATAACACAGTGCACACAGCATGAGCAGTCCGCCCTGCAGCGTGTGGTCGAACATGGTGCTGCAGCAAAACAGATTTTCTCTATAAAACACCACTGTGACTGATGGTACAAGTTTTTACTATTTACAAACCAAGAAGTTTTTTTATGTTTTGTATGTCCATAGAAAAAACACTTTTGTTTGCAGGACACACACTAAAGCCTTGTCCTTTAATTCAAATGAATCACCGTCCTCTTTCCTGCCACATTCTTTCAGAGCGTTCATGAGTACTGCTGGTGTGTCACAGGGCTAACACATACAGACAGACAACCATTCACACACGCACACACACATTTCTGAAGTCACCAATCAACCGAACCTGCAGATGTTTGGACGCTGAGATGGAATCGATCGATCGATCGATGATATGAGGACCACAAATGAAACTCCATTCGCCTCCACCGCAGGATCGATGTGTGGCCACGATACCAGCACAGTAAGTACATGAGAAAATGTTTTCATTAAAGAATCTCACTCACCACCAGGCCGGTCCTGACCGTGACCACCAACTTCAGCCAGGGAGGAAACCTGGGGATAATCTTGGTGATGAAAGTGGCGATGGTGTCTCCATAGTCTGGTTTGTGGAACTCAGCCTCGTTAAGACTATCAACCAAGATGATGTAGTCTTCTTCAGGTAGCCTCCGCTCTGAGGGGGGAAAACACACAGAGGCTGAAGCACATAAAAGCACCTTATATACTTTATATCACATTAGCCATATAACAAAGGAAGATGTACTGAAGTTTAATCGTGGCTTTCAAGGCTAAAAGACAGACGCATCTTTGATTTCCAGCATCGGAAACGCTGAAAAAAAGAAAACGCACCGTCTCCTGGTATTGATTATGTTCTGCTGAGAGAGGCCAGAGGCTGTCGGTGTTTATTATCTGGAAACAGGACGTATCCATCATGTTTCATATCATCTGAGCAGTCGCTGCATCCCTGCGAGCCCTGTGAGGACTCATACACTCAGGCACAAGGGCTCTCCATTTTTTTTTTTTTTACTAACCTGCTTAATAGAGATGGAGTAGACAAAACACTCCTGTGCTGTGTGGAGGGGCCGCGGCCATAATAATGATAACACATCCATCTGGCTGACTAACTGTATCATGAGCAACCGAGCCGGCTAATACGCCCAGAAGAGTCGCAGCCATCTCTCCAGAGAATTAGTGTGTGTGACCTTGAAATCCAGTGGGATGCTGATGATTCACGCGAAGGGGCAAAAATAACACTCATCATTTCCTATGTAAATGACCTAACATCTGTTTCACACTGTGCAGTGTTTCAAGCCGCTGACCTTAAACTGAGGGAAAATAATCTATGGGCCCATCACGGAGTCATTAATGAGCTATTCCACACAGGAGATGGCAGAAAGCCGCCTAATTGCGTTGTGAGGGGAGAAGACAGTTTTCCACCTTAAAACTGATACTATTTTAAACTTTTAAAGGGTCTTTAAATTTAAATATCACATTAGCACATTTGTCTTTAAGAGTGTGTGTGTGAGAGAGAGAGCTTCATTACCCTTGCGCAGGCTGGCTATAGGCTCTAAGACGCCCTTCCTGAAGGCAGCGATGGGGTCTTGGACGCAGGATCTCAGGCTCAGTGTGTTCTGGAGGTGAGGCTCCTGCACCAGCAGCTCCCTGTACGGGCCCAGCTGCGGAGCTCTGGCCAGCAGGGCGGCGACGCTGTGCACAAACTCAGGTACGAGGCAGGTGTAGGTGTTGTCGGCTTGACAGAAATGGTATGCTACCACCTGGTAGGAGAGAGAGAGAGAGAGAAAGAGAGAAAGACAGAGGCAGGTTTTAGTCACTGCTGACGAGTGTTAGTGAAGAGAACCAGAAAAATCTTTTGTAAGGTCATAAGTGGATCTACCTGAGTGATGGGATAGATAACGTTATGATTCAAGATGGTCTGTGATCATTTTCCCCACTCACCACTGTTTTATTTACTCTCATCTGAACTGTTGTCACATGCAACATGCTTGGCTCTCTGATTGGTTCAGGGCGGATCTGGGATTTGCAGACGTCAATCAAAGTCATGTTTGCTGCTGAAAGCCAGGCTACATTTTTGCACAAAATAATAATTACAATTCTTCATTTTTTCTGATATTAAGATCAGATATTGGCCCAGATATTGACTAAACAGCTAGATCAGGTATCGGATAACGGGGCTGATCAATGACCCCGATCTATTCTATGTTGTGGTACGTGTCACGTGTCAGACAACAAACACAAACACACAAGTTCTACAGTCAATGTCAAGCCTGATGCCTTCACTGTCTTCCACATGGTAAGTGTACAGTTTATTAATTCAACAGAGGTATCAAGTATCGGCTGATATGATAAGCCCTGGTATTGATATCATTGGCACTGGGACTGAAAAAGCCAGATCAGTACATCCATGGTCATGAGTCATTAGTGCTCAAGTCAAAGTCAAGTCCAAGTCTTTCTGGATTCTGGAGTCCAAACCTCTGCAAAAATATCTATATTCAGGTTTGGATAAAACCCTGGTAACTGTTGGTGAGGGTGGAAATCAGAGGCCAATGTATTCAGTCTGTAAAAACTGGAGGTTGTGAATCTAATGGGAGGAAAAATAAAATGTCTTCAGATCGTTGGTTTCCATCGTCACAGACTTAAACCAACTAATGCTGTGAAACCTGGTGAATTCACTCTGTGTTTTCAGCCTGTTTGTTTACATTGTGACACAAGTAAACACACAACACCAGCCATCTTGGTTTATTTTGACATAAAAGAAAAAACCTGAATCTGATGAATATGAGCCAAGGTCTGAAACTGTAGGGAACCACAGTGATTACAAGAAGCACATTGTAAACCCTGCCATCACTGAAAATAGCGAGGTCAGCTGATAGTAGCATTGTGTGTGAGTGTGTGCGTGTGTGTGTACAGTGTGTTTACGTGTGTGATGTGGTGTTTGTGCAGCAGCAGCAGCAGCAGGAGAAGAAGAAAGGGAACAAATATTACTGCCTGAATTGAGCTGCTGTTCAGAGGGAATTATCTTTTCATACCCCAAGAAGACGGACATTAAAAAAAAAGGAGAAGAACAATCCTGAGCCTCATGTCACAGAATATCAGAGACGTCACAATGAAATAACACTAAAATGAGCTGTAAGCACAGAAATCAAACATCAACATATTACTGCTGTAAAACACACACTGCGAACACATGCTGGTTTATTCAGGCAACACAACGACTAATAAACTGGATTTCTGGAGTCTGTAAACTAATTCAATATATAATGGTGCTCATCCATCTGTTTATGGCCGTGAGTGGTCCACGTAGGCAGCAACATTATCAATGATTTTACTTGGGTGAACATCACAAGTAGTCTGACTTGTTCCCATGGAAACTCTTATTGAGGCCATGTTAGTAAATTTAGAAGCTTCCATGTCATCTTACGACGTGATGCAATCAGCAGCAGCAGCAGCAGCATGTTGGACATGTGCTCACAGAGACACAGGGAAAAAAATCTGACATTAAAAACCTTGTGGTGCAAACGTGCAGCTGCTGTATCTGTGTACGGATAAAGAAAGAAATAAAATGAAATGTTGAGGTGTGTTTATCACAGACTCCCTCGTCTGTACTCTTGTAAAAGCTCATAGCTCCCCACAGCACCGTTTGGGCCGATGAATTATATTACCGTACTTACTTACAAATCTGCAGAGAGAACTGCAGGAGCCATAATAATACAAAAAAAAACATGGCTATAACAACAAGAGCCATGCACAGCAGCTAAAACTCAGGCCATCTCTCTCATGTGAGTACAACTGCTTCCTTACGTCTGTTCTAACTGCAGGTGAGTCAGCAGTGTGAACACAGACCTGTACAAAGCCGTGACTGTGTGCTCTCGTAGCTCTGTGCGGACCAAGGTGCATGCTTCTTTACAGGTCTGTTTGGAGGCTGAGAATTGATTCAGGAGCTTGATTGATTAATCAAGTCTGACTGAGTTTTAAGAGACAGAGGTGGAGTAGGGCAAGTAGCTCTGATGGATCAGAGATTAGATCCACTGTTTATGGTAAATATGCTCACAGCTCACGTAGCAGTGATGCTAGTGGGGGAGAGACACAGGCTCATGATGCTTCACGGTGGCGTTTATCCACAGTGATCAATGAGGGGAACAAGTTTTATTTTGAAAAGTTCTTACGAGTCAACACAACAGCAAACACAACGTCGGCCCAGACTCTCAAACTAGCCAGGACGTCCAGCATCGAGGAGGAAGAACGTGAACATTTGAGAAACTGATTTTAATTGGATGCAAAATTAGGACGAGAGCAGGATGAGGCATCGAACGTCTGAATTTGTTTTTCCAGGAAGAGAAAATACATCGATTTAGATGTAAAAATACTCAAACTATATGTTTTTTGACATGAGTTTGGTTTATAATGAGAGACAAATGAATCATTAATGATTGCATAAAGGGGTCTTTAAATGAACTGACACTTGCTTAGTGTAGCTGAGCATAAAGGGTGAAACATCTAGCCTGGCTCTGGCTCTGTATCTTACAGAGAGGAAAGGTGCTGTTTCCACTGAACTGTCTCTCAGTGGTATTGAACCTCTCATCCAAACCTCTGCGGGGAAAGCAAATGAGTGCATTTAAGAAAATGTCAAACTTTTGCTTTCAGGTCAGAGTTTGAGATCAGAGATGGAAGTTTTTAAACCGTGAGTCTCCTCCCACGAGTGCAGGAACACAAACATTAGGTGTTGTGACGTAGCCTGGCCTACCTTGGCAGCGAGGCATCTGAGAGCCTCCTTCCTCTGCGCAGCACCGTTGCCTGTTCCTGCAGCAGCACTCTGGTTGGACTGGGAGTCGGCCGGCTGCTTGGAGGCTGTTTTAGCCTGCCTATCCCCACCTGCACACGTCAACAGAGCAGCAACAACAACAACAATAACAACAAATGCAAAAAAGCTGCCATTTACACTCGCTGGATGAAGTCTCTGGTGTGAGCACGGGGGACATCAGGAGGGAAGTCAACGAGGAAACACAATTAAAGTGCTGCAATTAATTAGTACATGTGTAAGCAAGACTGGAAACTATGACATTAAGTGCAACCAGCAGCGGGAGTGTTTGTCTGAAGCACCAGGTCCCTCACACCCCCATCGTATACCTTCTGTTAGGTTTAAATCAAAATGACAACACAGTACAGATATCAATGAATAATACAGTGATGCTGAAAAATGAATGACACTGTATTCTTTGTGATAGAACTGTACTTCTGCTGTTTCTGTGCAGCTCTTCCCTCTGAGTTTGTCAAAGGCTTCTTATTGCACATCAGGGCTGAGAGGTGATGAAACATAATCTGCATTTGTGGACCTCTTCTCATCTTTTGTTATCTTCAGGTGCGTTTCATTTGCAGCAACGCGGCAACACGCATTTATTGTGTAATGTGCTAAACCTGGTGGTTGCTGTTGTATTAGAGGTTGTTTTCTATTTTTTCCCCAAGACAAAAGAACAATTCCAGTGCCACTCAAGGAAAGAAGAAAAAAAAACAAAAAACAACAATCTCAGTCCCGTTACACAACTGCAATCAGCAGAGAAACCTCAGGGGGGAACTTGAAAGAAGAGTGCGTGACCCAGATACCAACTCCTTCTTCAAAAACACATATTTTTTCCCACTATGTTACAAGAATCTGGCTTTACTGGATGCATGCATGAATTCTACTTTTTGGTATTAATTCTTTGAGATGCTCACAAAAACAAGCTGAAACACTGCAGAGAGTAAAGGTGGAGTAGGAGTCTTACATTTAGGGGAGGAGCTGGGGCTCTGAGGGATGCTGGGACCTCCCTGTGGCGTGCGCATGCCATGACAGCTGAGTGTCACCAGACGCCAGATGATAGCAGTCTTCCCGGATCCCGCGTTGCCCACGATGACGGCGCCACGCCCCTCGCAGCTGCTCGTCTTCCTCAGCACCTCCTCCAGACGTGCAAAGAGCCAATCCCGGCCGACGAAGGGCGTGTCCGCTGTGATGCCGGGGACCTCGAACAGCAGCGGCTTCAGCATGATGTCAGCTTGTCTGAACGCCACCAGCCTCCCTGGATTGAGATTGAGAGGATGGAAGGATTTAAAGCTGCATAAGAATGAATATTGTGAGATTGGTTTCTGCATATTTACACACTGATTTACCCCCCTCCCCCCCAAAAAAAATACCTTTGGCGTCATCATTCGTGCGTCCAGCTGTGTTGTGTTTGCGGACGGAGCCCCTGTGTCCTGCAGCCCTTTGGTTGTCCAGATAACTCAGATCCTCCAGTCGAGTGGAGCTGGTCGCTGCAGAGACACAGAACCAAACGGGAAACAGATCAAAAGTGTGAGAGAGAGGCAGGAAATGTGCAAAGATACACATGCATACCACGCAAGTGTCAAATTCACTGCTCGAGTCAATTATTGTCTCCATGGAGACGGGAGATATAAACAGTTGTTGCTCTGGATGATAGACACTCGATGACCTTGAGGAGAGAGGAAGGAGAGGAAGAGCAAAACACAATTCATGTGGCGTTCTGTGATCTGCAGCAAAGACCTGCAACATGTCAGGGCACGCCAAATCTGTGATGACTGCTGCAAGACACACACAATCTGTCAGCTGTCAATAACCACTAAATGCACACACTCAAACAAGAAATGGAATAAGGAACACGTCGAACAGAAGAGCAAGAAAACAACGGGAAAGAGTTTGTTTCACTCCCACAATCAGCCCGTCCATCCGCCCACTCACTCCACAGAGTGTATCAGGTCAGCCTGACTTTACTTTCTGCAGTTTGCAAGACATTTTTGTAAAATACTGCCTTTGGAATAATTAACTTGGATCCTAAATTTGGTCCTCTGCAAAAATTAATGTGTTGGATGTCATGATGCAGCAAAACACAGACTGATGGAAAAGTCCTGTGTGATGAAACGTAAGAATCCTGCAGAATACGGAGACTTATTAATCTTTGTGAGACATTTGTACACATTTGTAGTGTTGTTGACATTGTGGGAGGTGATGATTCATTTCTGAGCCTGAAGTCTGTTTTTTTTCTTTATTTGTTTGCACTAATGTTTAGTGCATGAAATATTTTATGAATCTGTTTTTTGGAACTAAATATATAAGAAAAATGGACGTGCACAGTGATGCTCTATAGTCGCAGCCGCTCACATCCTATCAGTTATCATTCATTCACACACAATCAGCACAAATCCAAACCAATTATCCAATTATGAGTTCATTAGCTTGGAGGACATGTCAACGTGTGAACTGGAGGAACTGGGAATCGAACCACAAATCTTCTAGTTAGTGGACAACCCACTCTAACAACATGACAACTCACTATAACAATACGTCTTATGGTCCAGTATTAAACCATGATAAAAGTTAAAATGTGTTATATATAAAAATAAATGTACGTGCAATACTCACAGATCAGTTTATACTAAAAGTCACATTCACCCAGTGATACACCACATCAACCTACATCCGTCCACATTTCAGTTATCGTTCATGCACACGTGATACATGAAGGTTAATTATGAGTGCAGTATCAGGAGCCAGGAATCGAACCACAGACCCTCTGATTGGTGGACAACCCCTCAACCTCCTGAGCCACAAAACAACATGCAAGCATTGATAACAATATGTCTTTTAAACCACAACAACTAGGTGTAAAAGCAGCTCATACACAGATCAACACACAATAAGTAGAGAAATGTTTCTGAAGTGATTCAGAATTAAATTACATCTTTTGTTTGTCTGTCGTTGTTGTTGTTGTTGTTTTAGCAGTTTATGCCTTTGTCTCATCTCTGCCAGGTTTCACCTGAGAGACACAACAGAGGTGGATGAAGTAAAGTAAGATCCAAACCCCAGACACGAGTTAAAAGTTATTTTTCCATTTTTTTCTCAGCACATTTGAACCTATGTAGTCGCAGCTCCTGGAGTTAAAAGTCATCTCTGGTCGCCTCCTCATCATATCTGTGGAGCAGCTGGTAGGAAAAAACCAGGTTAAGAACCTCTGTCCTCGTGGTTTATGAGTCCAGACGTGGCAGAAAACCAACAAACTAGATTACAGTCAGTGCAACCAGAGGAGACAGTGCTTACTGAGACTTCCTGGGTCGTAATCACGCGGGTCCTCTGAATATTTAGGTTTGTGCTGATTAATTTTTTTTTTTTTTTTTGCTGCTTGTAAGAAGGGATAAATCTGCATTTAAATGATGTAATAGTAAATAGCATTAGCATTAAAATATTGAGTTTGCAGTTCTCAAAATGAGTCTGACAGAAAAACTAGTAATACTTTGTTTTCGGTGGACACACACAGACCCATCTCATCCGTCCATTGCTTCAATATATAATAATAATAATAATAATGATAAAAAAAAAATCCTCAGTAAAATCTGTAAATCTGGCATCACTGCCGTCTCTAATCCCCTTAGAGCGGGATAAAAAAAAAGGCCTGAGTCACATTGCACTTGTTTATAAAATAGAAGCGGATGGACGAGTGGACGAGGAAGTGCAGCGGCCGCTGAACGGATGATGACCTCACACGACTATAATCACGTACTGTACATGTTAAACGCAGCCACTGGTAATCTGAGGGAGCCGAGCAGTTTTCATCTTAAAGCTTTAAATCAGCAATCATGGCATGAAGACGCTGCAGAAGCAGCACCAACAAACAACAACAACAACAACGTCCTTAAGAATCCAAATCATCAAACCCAGTCTGCAGCTACACACGCTGCATGTAAAACATGAAACGAGCTTCAGTGACAGCATCAATAAAAAACTAGACCAGATTTCTTTTATCTTCATCTAAAAGAGAGAAGAAGGAAGAACGCTTTGAAAAACACTACAGCACACACAGTTCCACCAGCCGCTCAACACAGATCATAATCTGATATATCTAGCAACTCTGCATGTGTCCATCATCCTACGACAGCAGAGAGAGAGAGTGGGTGAACGCTGCTGCACGAGGCCATATCATATTATAATAATTCACAGGGCTGCTGAGAGTCAGAATCAATCCATTACACCGTGAAATACATGATTGTGATGAAGGAAAATAGACGAGCAAATAAACCCTGGAGTACTGGAAACAGATACTGGAAATCCCACCGCTCCAACAGGTGGACGAAGGTTATCAGAGATGGAGGAAACTGAGCAGAGAGTGGAGAACAGTCTGCAGCGAAACTGTGTGAAGGAGGTGTGGAGTGGGATGAGGAGGACGGCTGGATGAATGCAGCGTGGTCACATGACTGAGTGGAGCAGAGACACAGTGAAAGAGTGTGTTTTTGCAGATGGTTTGTCACAGGGACACGAGGACAGCTCATCCTCTCCGCCCTGGACCACCCTGTCCGTCAGCACCTATCCCACGCTCGCTCACTGCTGCCGCCGCTGCTGCTGCCTACCTTTATGTTCCCTGCTGGTGACAGCGTGGCTTGATTACCCCCCCACAACCCCTGTTGATCCTTCATCTCTTTAAAGGTCACACTGTGCAGCCACTGCTGCCCCCCAAAGCCTCTGGCATCGGCCCCTTTAACAATTAAATGATGAGAAACCCACCCAGCACCTTTTCAATGGTAAAGGCTGTAGAAATGCTGCAAACTGGAGCCAGGTTAAACTAAGCTGAGCTAAACTAAACTAAGCTAAGCTGCCCATCTGCTGCCTGTATTTAATGGACAGCTGTAAGTGTGGTATTAGCCATCTTATCTAACTCCTCCAGACAGACTTAACTTTAACTTGACTTTAAAATCCTCCATTGTGTCCTTACACTGTCCCATTGTTGGAAATGGGATGCTCCAGTGCCCCTTTATAATCCAGTGGCACCGGCCTCACATCATTATAAAGTCCTAGAGTCTCCCTGAGCAGCTTCATGCTCTCACTCCTCGGACTCTGTCCGATTTAAATACAAGAAAGAAAGAAAGAAAAACCTATAGGAAACATTAAACGTCACATCTGTAATTGATGCAGATGCTGCAAAGCTGAAACCTCAGATTTCAGCTCTTTCTGCTCACAGCCATCACGCTGCACATTTACCCGTCGACACCTGCACTCACAGCATGTTGGATTTACCTCAGGGAGCCTCAGGGAAACATCAATACATTCCCTAAGAGAGCAATTGTGTTAAATGTTTAAGCACTGGAGCAGATTTCTTATAAAACCTAAAAGGCCGATATGATAATGATAGTTTGGAGCAGGAGAAAGCCGATACGGTCCAGACAGCTTGGTCAGAGTCAGAGTGAGCATGAGAGTGATGCAACACATTTTAATCACAATAACCTCTTTTGACAGCAGCCGTCTGCCATTGAAACGACCACATCAGCTGTGGAAAGCTCCACTTCCACGACGCAAGGGAGAAGATTATTTTATATTTTAGTTTAGCAGGCAGCGTTAACGTGAAGCAAGTGTTTAAATATGAATGATCTCAGGTCACTGTGGTGTTACCCTGAACTTCTGTGAGGAGATCTGCTGCAGTCAGATGATGTGGAACAGACATCAGACGCCATCAGAGCTGATAATAATCATTTATAAAAATGTCCTGTCGCTGCCTCTAACCTCCTGTCACTACAGTCTTATCTGTCGACTGCTCTTCTGTGTTGTACCATGATAATGCTGGCAATCTGGGAATATTTAAAGTTGAATGCTATCTCTTCATTGCCACTAATGTATGTCATGATATATGTGTGCCCTGATCCTCCATTAGCGTAAGGGCTCCAGTGATTATGTTGCTCGATTCCTCTTTATTCTGAATTTCGTCAAGAGTCTGTAAATGAAAGCAGCAGCTGACAGAAGAAACTGGCAGCCGTTACTGTGAATCCACTCCTCTGGGAATCTCTTCTTTTTGCTCCCACCACAAATGAACTGACATCTAAGGGAAAGAAAAGGAGCCTTGTGTACGAGCAAAGATCGTGACTGGAGAGGAAGGGAGGGAGGGAGGGAAGGAAGGAGGGAGGGAGGGAGGGAGGAGGAGGAGGAGGAGGAGGGGTGTTTTCATGACAACTGAAGGCCTCCCAGGACATTTAACTGGTGCTGCTCACTGCGTGCATCCAGCTCCAGAGGTAAAGTGGAGCAGCGGCACGTGGTGCAGTGAAGTTAGCATGATTCTCCACATCCACACCAATCGCTGGAAAATGTCACGTCAATAATCAATTCAATCAATTTTGTCATTCAAGTCAATATTTTTCAGTGCGTTAATGAATCACCCTGGGTCACAGCTGTCACTGTTCATGTGCTCATTAACCTGCTTCATCTACAGTATGTAATAATGGAGGCCGGCTCACTACAGCTCACTAATTCACACATCAAACCTCGTGTGTGGGATTCAAACCAAAATTTAAAAAGAGTAAAACAACATGTTGGGTTGTTATTTGTTACAGAGGGGATTATGAGTGTGGCTTTTCTGTTACTTAGGGAGAATTGACTTCCTGTTGGAAATATCACATGGTAATTAGTGCGATTTAAAAAGTGCTGTCAGGAGGATTTTGTTCCATTTAGACAAAGCCAGGCTAGATGTTTCCCATGGTCTCCACCCCGATGCTAAGCTAATGAGCTGCTGACGCTGCTGCATGTTAATATTAAAGGGAGCAGCTTGAGAGGGCAAGCAATCACTGATCAATTATCAATTAACAATCTATTCTATTAATCACAGTATACCCATACAGAAATATGACATATATGCCACTATATCAAGAGTGATGTTAGATAGATAGATAAATAGATAGATAGTCAGTCTCAGGCTGCCCACTGCAGGCTTTGAGAAAGATGTGTATTTACAGAATCTATAATATAAGCATGCATACATAAACATGTAGGCTGGATATCAATGTGCATGTTAATATATTGATGTAGGTATGATATACATTTCACATATATATCTTATTCCATATATGTATCTGATATGTAATGTATATATATATGCAACACAGCAACATGTATCAAAGTTATATGAGGGTAACCATGGACACATGAGAAAAGGTGAACGTACAACATACCTGCCACAGAGTTTGGCCGAGGCATCACCAGGGAGGAGGTGGTGTGGAGGTGGTGTGGGGGGAGGGGTCTCTTCGGTGCAGGTGGAGTCCTGGGCTCCATGATGTCCGTCCTGGGTAAGGCCTCGTCCGGCTGGGCAGGCACATTGTCCCTGCTTGTCCCAGTGTGGCGGTCCGCACTCACATGGCCCATTACTCCTGCGCCGCCCGCCAGGCCTTCATCCTTAGTCAGAACCTCAGTGGAGGCGCTGCGCTCCTCATTCTCAGAGGAACTCGTGGTGGTCGCTGAACAGCATGAAGCAAATATGAGTTAAAACATGAAACAAAACATATGGCATGAAACACATAACTTGCATTTTCTTCAACATAAAGCATCTGATTGTTTGATCAGCTCGAACCAGCTCAAAAGTCATCAATCAACTGGTTTGTATTGTACGTGATGTGGCCCCTTGGCCTTTTGTATTTAACTATAAATACAAACTCTATTTAGGGAGAAAAAAGTGTCCTATTTTAGGAGAATCAGACCCATAAGCAACAAAGACAGCAGTGTCCCAGTTTTGACAGGAGGGAGCTGAAGCCTTGAGGCTGAAGTGGCACAGGAGCTGTAGAGGAAGTAGCTGTGGGGCAGGAGCACACACTCGACAAGGACTCCACAAAACTTAGTGATGCAGCATCTAACTTCACCACGTAGGAAGGTGTGGCGCGTCAGAGGCAGCCGTCACATTCAGGATTTCTGATCAGGTAAGTGGTTCTTCCACATTTAATTAAATAGGTCACTGAGGGTTTTTTTTTAACCTTAGTGTTTTTTGTTTTTTTTTTAACTCTAGTGATGCATGGCTAAGCTTTTCTATTGGACATGCTTCACCTAGTGTGTAATAACCAATGTGAACCCATACAATACGTAAAGACCTCATTTGAGCAGGCAACAGCAGCTCTCACCTATGATCCCACTGTCCTTGCTCTCCAGGGTGGAGGTGGGGCTTTGAGAAGGAGGCCCAGGGCTGGTTCCAGTAGTAGGTCCAGATGCAGGACCAGGACCAGAACCAGGACCAGGTGCGGGGATGGGGCTGGAGAGGGTTCCACTCGGGCTGGTGCTGGAGCTGCAGTGCGGTGAGGGTAAGGGTAAAGGCTGCGGCAAAGACTGGCCTCCAGCACTGGTGCTCAGGGTGGAAGAGGGGCTCTCTGAACAGGGGGAGGCGGTGCTGCAGGTGAGAGTGGAGCTAGGACTCCCCCCCTGGGCGGAGGTGTCGCTCTGGAAAAAGGGGGGGTAGGAAGAAGTGGATAAATGACCAGAGAACATAAAGTGACAGGGAATTCAGATGTGTGTATAAAGACAGAGGACGGGGCATAAATCACAGTAACACACCTAAAGAGCGTGTGGCATCGCTCTGTTTTAAATATGTAGTAAACTGACAGCGTCATTTTTGACCTTTTCAAACACGACTCCATCGTGCATGATGGTGTTTGTGTGACTGTGCACAAAGATGGAAAATGACAGAATCATTTCAGTTACTTTTGTACTCGGAGCAGTCAGCGTACACTTCTTCTTCTTCTTCTCCCCCTCCTGCTGATTTCACAAAGACTAAATAAAATCGTGTCTGTCACAGGTGTATTGTTGAGTATAGAAACTTGGATGGAAGTGCCATCCATCTGTGTGTTACTATGGAAAGGACGAGTGTTTGTGTTTTGGATTGAAACTTGGAACGAGCATGTGGTAAAGCTCCAGAGTAAAGCAGCAGAACACAAAGTGATTTTCAACACCACATTTCATTATGGTGTTAAAAAAAACAACACACACACACACACACACACAGATAAGAACCAAGCTGAGAAATGATGACATTATTCTTCAAGCTCCATCTCAGCAGTGTCATATTTATTGATAAAAGGCCTTTTAATTCCACATTTTAAGAAGAAACACACAGCATGTTCAATATACTGGGACCTACCAGTGCCATAAATCATGTTTCATTCAGGTTATTACAGCAGCAGCTTATAATATTAGACTGTCTTGGTTTCATTCTCTGGTCTTTTCAGCAGCTGTGATTCATGTGTGTGTTGGTTTCCATTATGTTTGTTTTAAATTGCTGCAGACATTTGTAATAATTAATATTTAGTTACGATTTAGAGGCAGTGAAATGCTCATAAGACCAGATGAGAAGTGATTTGTGTTAATAAATATATATCTCATTATATATTATTATAAAATTCCTTATCCATGTAGTTTAATCACGTGCATTTCACTTCATTACTGATGCAATGTTTCTGCAACACACACACACACACACACACAGACTGTAGGGAGACGAGGCAGCAAAGTCGAAACGGCTCACTGTTATTCCCTTTATACAGAGCCTCATCTATCTTAGCCAGGACAACCCACATTCCTCATATGAACCTCGCTACCTCTGTGAAACTGACTGAATCTGGAGCTCAGGTGGTGGAATGAGGCTGAGAAAATGGGCCAAGGCTGAGCCATGCAAAGGCACAGAGATGGAGACACATACAGCACATACAGTGGTATGTACATACAGAGGATCGAGGTCCAGCTAACAGGGTGGAGAGCGAGTGGAGAAACGGAGCCGTGCATGTGGAAGCATAGCAACACAATTAATACTGCTTCCAGATAAATATTGATCCATTTTTTTCCAAGGAGGAATTTGAATCACATGGTATTTAAAACACTGTGCCCTCCTGCAACACAGCTGTGTTTTAAATAAGAGTCAACAAATCCACAGGAAGTGATACGGACCCCCAGATCATCCTAGTGGACATGACAATGTTTCATTAACTATATCCATTGGCTTTTTTATGTGACATGACAGCTGGGGGTCCGGTAAAATCAATATGCTGCCCTACCTTCTTTTCCCTCCTGTCCTCCATAGGAGAGCTAGCAGTGCCAGGTGTTGCTTCTCCCAATAAGAAGCATAGTCTGGTCATCAGTTCCTGGGTAGAAAGGGAGGAGCCCAGCTGGGGCTCCACGTGGAGGTCTGGAAGACACACACATTCAGGACACACACATTAATAAGAAGCAAATGGAAGACATGGTCAGGCCTTCGTTTCAGCTTCAGCAAAGATTCCCACTGAGCAGCGTTGCAAGAAGAAGAGGACGAAGAAGAAGAGGAAATGTATGCATCCACAGGTCAACACAGCCCCAGCTGTCCTGCACAAACAGTGGCTTTCCAGTTCCTGGTTGAAGCGGCAGCAGCAGCAGCAGCAACAGCAGCAGCAGCATCGAGAGGTTGTGTGAGGTTGTGAGTTTTGCCTATGTGCACACGCCTGCCAGGTGCTCTCTGTTAAGAGACGGGTGGTGAATTTCAATGAGCTTTGGTGTCGACTCTGGAGCAGAGAGAAGGAGCGCCTTGGTTCTTGCCTTAGCTGTTGCTGCTCCTGGAGAGATTGGCTGACACAGGCCATGTGCTGCATTCATTTATCACTGTTTAAGGCTCCCTGATGCTTTGACCTCTAACCTCTGGCTCCTCCAGAGGTCCACGCCCACCTCTGCAGAGTGAGGCTTTTTACAAAACAGTTTTCAAAATCTCTCTCTCTGCACTTTCTCCTTCTCACACCCTATAATCTATGTGCTGTTATCGGCTGAGTAACATGCATATTGAGCTGGCATATAAACAGGATGACAGGACATCACGGATTACCAGAACAGCTCACTCCTCCTCACAAACATCTTTGCATTTAGACATCATTTTGCACTCTCTATCTGCCTCTCTGCTGGTTCTTTCTCACTCACTATCTCCACTCTGAGATACTGCATCACATCGCTCCTGTATGCATTCTGCAAACATGAGCTTTGCTTTTGAGACCATAAAGGTCAATTTCAAGAGGCGAGCCTTGTCACTTCTGTTCCATCAGGTGTCCTAGTTGTCAATACCCTTTTTCACTTCTTCTTTCAAGCTTGAAAAGCAGCTGAGGACTTGGGGTAGGAAGGGTGTGCGTGTGTGTGTGTGTGTGTGTGTGTGTGTGTGTGTGTGTTTTCAGCGAGGGGGTGGAGAGAAAAACTTTGCATTTAGTCAGCAGAGCACCGAGATCCAATCTGGAGTAACATGAGGACACACTGAATGTCCAGTACTATTCATCAAACCACCTAGCAGTTGCCATTGGAAACGGGAAGCTGAGAGGTGCCTGGCAACCAGCGATGGAAGATGCTTCATAAAAATCTGCCTTTAGCCTAAGGGTAGCCCTGTGGTCAGAAACACAGAAGAGTCCGACTGAGACGGGGCAATTTACATCATTTACTGCTTTAATAATCACCACAGCTGGTCACTAATGTGTAGAGAAAGTCTGAGGAGGAAGTGTCATGAAACAAAAAATCAATACACTGACACACACACACACACACACACACTCACACATGAAACACACTACATCTGACAACTTAACACAGAGCCTTTTAGATGTACTAGATAAAAATACACACAAACGTCCACATATCTCCAGCAGCATTCACTCCCCCCTCACCTCTGCTTCATTCATTTCATTCTCATTCAGCTTCACTGATCAATACCTGGGAAAAACCCCCGACACGATGCTAAACACACGCCCACACGCTCCCCGTTCTCACCTCTGTGGTCTGCCTTGCCACGGCACGAGGCAAAGACAAGAGGTTCTCTCGCACTGGAAGAGCCGTCCACATACTCCAGCTTCTTTACCCGTCCTTCGGCCACAGCGAAGAGGGAGACAGGAGAGAGAGAGAGGGAGGGAGGGAGGGAGGGAGGGAGGGGGAGAGAGGGAGGGATTGAGGGTGGAGAAAGGGAGGGATATGAAAGAAAGTGAGAGAGAGAGAGAGAGAGAGAGGGAGAGAGAGATTAAGCCTCCCCAGATGAGATCTGTGGTGCAGAATTTGAATTGTGTCCCAGGAGTATAAAGCAGTATGTACAGAGTGTGAGGCGTGCATGCAAACAGTCCAATATTCACTGTACCGTGGGTGTTTATCTATAATGTATTAACGCTGCTAATGTATGTGTGTGTGTGTGTGTGTGTGTGAGATGGCAGGGACAGCGGTTCACTCACATTGATGTGTGTGTGGGTGTGTCTCAATTTATGCAGGAACATCTGACGACTCTTGGAAGCACAGATTCATTAGGACTGGATCATTCACAGAGATGAGATTCACATATATACTCAAGGTTATTCTGCGTTTTGAATGATGCAGGTGGATCGAGCTCAGAAACACTCTGTGAGCACACACTTCACACTGTGTGCTTTTATAAACCAGCCAACCAGGGAAAGTACATCCATGCATGATGACACTGTATATATTTTTACTTGCTGTAGTTTTTTCTGGTCATGTAGCTTCAGTGTAGCAGGAAAAAACAAGGTTGTGCTGCATGCAGTGAAATGTAAGAGCACCTTTTTGTGAATGACTGCAAGACACTGCCACCTAGTGTTTCCTAACAGGTGAGGCACCTTCAGGTGAACATGGGAGTGTGTGTGCATTTAAACATCACACAAACTTTAATAAGGCCTTTGTGATTTTTACAGTTTTGACTTAATGAATAAGGAAGTAATGATCTGCACAGGGATGTTTTAGGGTTATAATGAAACATTCATGAAGCACTAAGTAAATGCCTTAAATGGTTTGACAAACAAGAGGCAGGTTTCACATCCACCTGTTTTTCTGCGCTCGCTTTAAATCAAACATTTAAAAATGCTGACGTAAAAATATGATTTTTGTGACGTCACAGCTAGTTTGGGGACAAATTGGGGTCCAGTCTGCAACTTACACAACCTGAAACCTCTGGTGTGCTGACACCGATGATAGACTTTTTGAAAAATAAATACCAATATACTGATGGAGAACCAAGTATCTGAAACGTCTGTGAAGCCTTTTTGTCCTTGTGATTATTCCACAGTCGACTGCAGAGAGACACTGACACACAAGCGAAAGTGATGACGACGACGGCAGCGGCTTCCTGCAGGAATCAAATGAAGAATCCACGTCAAACATTTCAGACTGTTGATGCCCCAGCTCACTGCTGTTTGTGGAGATAAAAGAAGCATAACACAATCTGATACCTCCGGTGTATGTGACGCGTAGAACTGTTTATTTCAGCAGAGATGGTTTGATCCTGACTTTATGGGGGAAAAAATCTGCTTTATTTTTTGTTATAAATATAAAATCTAAAAAATTGACCTACCTAATTGGGGTTTGTTGCCTTGAGGTATCTTGTTCAATCATTTACTCTGACAATCTGTCACATGTTTCGGGGCCCCGAGGACACAGTCTGTATGCTCTTGTGTTTGCTGTCACATGTATGGAACAGCTGAATGCACAGAAGCTCTCTGCTAATCAAGGCAAACCCATGAAAGCGTTCTGCTATTTTTTGCATCTTCTCCCTGATGCACAGCTTGTTATCATGCTCAGTTGTTCATATATTCAGACTGTGCATTTCAGGTTTAAACCCACCTGGAAACCTGACGCACGACTGGGAGGGGACTATGTTGGCCTGCCGGGGTAGAAGAGGTGAGGACGGTAAAGAGATGGATACACCCTTGGTCAGTCTCTTCAGTTTGTCAGCGTAGCCGTTGTCGTGTTCCCTGTGGTGTCGGGCACGCCCACCGCTAGCCCTCTGCAAGGTGCTGTGGGTGTACACCTCACCACCTGCATGGGAGAGAGGAGCAGAGAGCAGTTAGAGCAGGACAGGTGCTCAGGTTAGAGCACTTAGAGTGTGTGACAGAGTGTGTGACAGTGCAGCAGCTTTAACATGTCACACACACACACACACACACACACAGTGACATAAAATATGTCACACATACGGCTGAGAGACAGAGCGAACATATCTTGTCTTGGAGGCATATTGCTGAATGAGGTAATGGAAAGTTGGCAATGCCAGAACATCTATTTAAAGGAATGGGATCACTCTCAATAATGAGGCTATACACTTGTCATTTTTCAATTCAATACTTCAATCATCCTCATCATGTCCACGTTTATTGCAGACATTAAGCCCTGACGCTGTGTCTTTAAATAAACATCATGCAGACCTCACTGCCACTCACTGTATATAGGTTACGCCATGCACTCATTCACTTAGCAGGTTCTGAGCAGGACCTGGAGTCAGAGGGCCACTATCTTATGTCACAAATCCACATTGCATCTACTGCTGCATAACTCTGACAGGATTGCTGCTTCTCCAGGTGTTAGAGGAACCTCAGCTGAAGTTGTTGCACCTCTTGAATCTTTTAATGGTCTTTTTTTCAAAGGGGAAGTGATGAGGAAGTCTCTCTCCTTGCCAGTGATCACACCACCAGCACCAATGCACTGTAAACACACCATATCATTTTTAATGAGACTCACACAGCTCTCTATCTTCCTCTATGTTCTTGCTATACCCAGAGCAGCACATTATGAAATATTAATGAGCAACATGGTTGCTCTAATACTGAGCTCTGCTTATGTTCATCTATCTCCACTGCGCAGACTGAGAGATCTCTCCTCAGTGCTGCTGCAGCAAGTTGACAAGTTCGTCCTGTGGAAAACCTTCAGCTTCTTCACAGCAGATGTGAAGCTCACAGGTAACATGCAGACATAAAATAAAATAAACCATTCATAAATTCCTCTGAAATTCAGTGTGTGTGTGTCTGTGTGTGTGTGTGTGTGCGTGTGTTTTTAGTAGGTCAGGATGTTTGCCTAACCCACTCTAACTTCGCCTGACACACTTTAAATGCAAGCAGCGGGACACTGTGTGAAGGACAGAACACACTGATGAATTAGGCTAATTGAAATGGCTCTACTTATCTCACCCAAGAGAAGACAACCTGAATATTGTCATGAAACAATGCATGAGCTGGTGCGTGCATCTGCATCATAACATAAAGCTGCTCTGACACATGTGTGTGTGTGTGTGTGAGTGTGTGAGAGAGATCAGGGCTAAGAAAATACATTATAATGATTATAATAAGAAACAATGATTACATGTCATTAAGCAGACAACACAGATAGACATGACACACACAGCCAGAGGTGCAGTGCCGGCTGCCATGCTGTCACAGTTTGGTTGCACAGGTGTTGTTCTCACCTGGATGCCTCTGGTTCTTCTTTTCTCCACGTTTCCCTCCTCCCTTGTTTCCAAACACTGCTCTGAACATAGCTGGGCTGTTGCGTCACTGTCTACCGCCTCTGGAAGACTATAAGCAAAATGTTCATTTGAATTAGGAGCACATTATTTCAGGCAACATTACCCTCAACTGCTAGCACTGAAGCAGCTTTAAGTGTGTGTGATTTTAACTCCTGAGGCCATAAAATACAATCAGTGATCTTCTTTACATAACCATTAGTGCAGCTGAGGGTGTTCACACTTAAAAATCATGTCGTGTAGAAATGAAAACAAGAGTTACCTGTACTTAAGTCTCCTTTGATGATCGCATTCCCTCTCATAAATCCACAGGACACCGACGGAGGACCATTTAAACTGGCGGAGTCCAATTAAGAAGTGCTGCGTCTCCTCAGCCAAGTCACACTGAGGGAGAGGGAGACGCGGTTGCGCGCGTCGTGCACATGCATGTGTGTCATTTGATGCAGCCTGACCCTCCATCATCCTATTATATCAATCATTACATGAAGAAATGTGTATTTTATGTTGTCGTAATGATTCTGTATCTTTGACTTCACAAAGACACGCATTATTAGATAAAGGTGAGATTTATATTTTTGATTTTTTTATGACATTTCCAGTGGGATTATGGGTAATTATATGTATATGGTGTATAACATTTAAAACAACACTGCTTTACATGGTGGATCATGTGGAAACGGGTCAGACTGAACACTCAACTTTGTAAATTGGGGTACAAACGATTCCTGTACATCGGCACCAGGGGGCGACAGTGTGACGTGTAGTTCCGACTTCGTCCTCAAGGGGGCGAACACGAGGGGGAACCGGTAACCTATTTAATCCGGTGGCGCCCCTCTCCTCGGTCCTTTTCACCGGCTCTTCTCCGGACTGAGGCGGTGAAGCTGGAAGTTCGTCTTCTGTATAAAATACAAGACAAGTTCAGTGTCTCACCCACCATGACCACCGACGTGATCTGTTGTGAGTATATTACTGCTACGTCGCCATTTTGAGAGAGACGAGGCGTTAACGGTTAACGACGCGGTTACAGAGCCGATGTTAAAGCTCAGTCTATGAACACGTGTAGCTTCGACTAAGGCCTTTTTTCTACGTCTGCTTCATATAAATGTCCAGTTTATCATGTCAGCCCCTCGGCCTTAACTGTTGAGTTGGCAACAAGAGGGGACACGAAGTGTTTTAATCATTATATTTTTCCATGAGAAGACAAACACTACAACACGGGTACAAACTTTAGCATAGCAGCGGATATGCTACAAGCTAACGTCAATGCTAACTCCAGTGTTGAGGCTGAACTCTAAAGATGTTCCAAGTTTCTTCAGGTCAAGAACCAAGGAAGTGGACTGATTGATCAACCGATAAATAATCGATCAATAGATTATGAAAAGTTGCATCGGATGTATATTTAGTTAGTTTCTTAATTATGTAAAAAAAAAAAAAATGGACACGTTTTGTCTCTTTGCTGAGGATATTTTAGATTATGGTTTATTTCCGTATATTATATATTGTGGTTTATCTCTATTTCCTTGATAAAATGAATCTTGTGCAGTTTCTTTAAAAGAAATTAGTTTATATCACTAAACCACATGTTCAAAGTTGTACTGAGTCTGAGAAAGTGAGCACTTTTTCCCTGTATAGTGAGTTCTTAACAATAATCCCTCTTCCTTCCTAGTGGATCATGTGCCATTTGTTGGACACCTGATGGAGCCAGATGGAGGATGATGGTGGTGTTTGAGTTTCTGCACAGCGTCACAGTAAACACCACAGTCTGTCACGACTTGGAAAAAGAAAAATGGGTTTGAGAGAACAGCTCTAACAGCAGGACCTCAACCCTGCAGCGAGTCTCTTATTGAGAACGTGAGTAAAAGATGTGTGTCATTTTCGTGGTGTATTGTGCTTAACACACACAGTCAACAGCATCTTTGACAGCCTGGGCTCTCTGCTGTGAGATATCCTGGGTTTTAATATTTCAGATGCAACATTAAATGTCCCTGCGCTTTCTGCTCGCTTCTTTCCCGTGGCGTCTCAGATTGAAGAGGGGAGGATAAAACAAAAACAAATGTTTACTGTCAATTAATTATCTGATGTGCTGCACACAGCAAAACCTGATGTGTGCACACAATATTCTGTTAAGAGCCTGAATGTAATGTTTTGTTTTTCTTCTCCATTTTTCAGTCTTGATGTTTTAATGTTGGGGAGATGAACCCAGAGAGGAGACCTCACAGCAGCTCTGAGACACTGCTTACTGGTGAGTAAATGAGTGCATAAATGTTGTTTTAGATGCATCCACTGATAGACCTGAAGCAGACAACACTGGCTTCTGGGTTTGCACAGAGATGCTAAACTGATCCTTCCTCGCGCTTTCTGGCTGCTGCCTTCTATAGCAGAACAGATTGAATTGAGGAATACATGCAACAGTGTTGGACATGGTCCACACTCTGTTTTTCCTCTTTGTTTTTGTAAGTTACAGCCATAGACCCAATGAAAACCATTTAGCAGAAAACATCCAGGTGTGTTTGTGCTGTCATTAATTTAAATAATCTAATCTAAATGTTTTTTTTAATTATGTTGCAGGAAGACACCTTGAACACCTGATGAAGACTGGAGCGATGAAGCATTTTCTCTTCTGCCTGAATCTCAATAGAAACATTTTTTTGTTGTTTTTTTTAAATGTGCCATCTGCCAGCAGCAGAGTGTGAATCTGCATACTTGCACTTGTGATGTGTCACTGACATTTTGTTTGTAATAATAAAAAATAAATAAATAAATAAAAAATATGCACTCAATTGGAGCATTTGTGATTTTAAGTTTAAACATCTGTGATGAACTGTAATTACTGTGAGGTAGTGTGGAAGTTGCAGTGAACAGTTTGAGGGGATTAGAAATTATCCAGACTTCATTTTCATCTGCAATAATTACTGTTGCTCTGACTCATACTTAAAACAACCGAAACTATTTCAGCTATAAAACATGCGATGGGTTGCTTTGTGTGGTGTGTGGGGTTAAGGGTGATGTCATTCTATAAAGTAAGTTTTAAAAAGAATGTACTATTGAAAACTTTTATTGCATTAGTCAAATGTAAAACACTTTAAATTTAACAGTGAACAAGTGGTGAAGAGGGACATGAAGCATTTACATGGACAGTGGTGTAGATTGAACTCTTACCAAAGTTCTCACGGTGGGGAGACCTGATCATTTGTGATTTAAAACTATACAAGTAGAAAAAGGAGGCTGTGAACAGTCAGTGAAGCTGTTGCCTGTGTCACATCCCTCCTCTGTTAAGAACATGATACCCTGTCAACAGTGAGCTCCTCACCTCTGGATGTACTTGTGTCAAAACATTAAAATAACTCAATACTAGAAAACCAGGGCTCATAGACACAACTTCATAAAATCCTACATCCAATGCCTCTGGTGGACAAAACAACTAAATCAGATACCAGGGGGTTTTGTACTCGAGGCCTTGCCGGAGCTACGACCATGTGAGGCAACCTCGGGGCAAGATAGGTGTTGTTTCCCCATCAGCCCTCCTTTGTGTCTCCTACAAATTACCAAGAAGGTTCAAGAAGCCCTCCTTGTCAAAATTCAGTCTTTGCTTGACCTCAACATCTGGTGTGTTTTGGGACCTGATGTGAGGAAATCTGGATTGAGCTCCAAGGGCCCAACCAAGGCCTGATCTGGTCTGGGGGACGAGTGTACCCCTCATCCAATGAGGAGGTGGTGCCTCGACCTTGTGTGGGTCAGAAACTATTCATCAGTCTTTTCCTCGCCTTGGTAATGTCGATACTCTGGCTTCAGCTCCCAGGTGTTCTTGTGTGTTCCCTTCACGTTGTAGATGCCGATATCTCGCAAGATTTCCTTCAAGTAACTCTGAGAGAGGGGAAAAGAAAAAAACAAAACATGCAAAAGGGATTAACACAATTCTGTGGGTCTGTGTAAATTAGAGTTTTAAATGACTAACTGCATCTAGTCAACATATGTCAGAAGAAAAAGCTGCACAATAACTGTATTAATCAAATTTTCTGCATCTCAAATGAATCACTGTGACATATAATGTAATTTCCTGGGCCAACAGTGCTGTTGGTCGTTAGTCTTACCACAGGCTGTTTGGTGATGTCCACCAGGTCTTTGATGTTGTAGTACTGGTGCTTCTCAAAAGCAGAAAACAGCATGTCCAGCACCTGCTGTTTGTCTGCTCTCGCTCTCTTGCCCTCCTCCTTCTTTTTCCGCTCATACTCGAGCTGCAGGGAAAAATAACAGTGTCAAGACTCTTTTATTACAAGTCATAATTCAGTATGGTGAATCATGTTCTGAGAATTTCCGTTCATGTCCTTGTTGAAAAGACTAGAGTTAAGTCATTCATCATCCCACAGATGATCTACAAACAAACAATGCTGAGCAGTGTCACAACATGACTATGGGATTTTAAATTTACAGCAAATCCTTGTCCAGATGCATCAATAAACATTGTGTAAACAGCATAAAGGAAATGATGGAGGAGATAATTAAAGTGAGTGAATTAAACAGTGAGTACAATAAAACAAGACACTCCTGAGTGGTATCTGATTCTTACATTGTAAGCATGGTTGGCCACAGGTTTGTAGTTGCTGGTGACAGCTTTCTCCAGCTGCTGTGACAGTCTGGCTGGTTTGGACGACTCCTCTATTTGTAACCTGTCAGACAAGGAGAATTACTTTTACTTAGTAAATACAGTATACAAGGCAATTTTAGCATCTTTTTTAAGTGATGTGGCCTGTAAATCTTGCATGACTCAGATCATAGAAACACACTACTCTTACATTATGCAAGTTATTCAATTTACCTTTATCAATACACACAATTAAGAGACAACACACAACATTTTTTACATCTATCTTCACGTGACATTACTGATGGGATGCAGGTGCAGCTTGTTAACAAACCAGCTTGAGTTTGCAAATGAATTTCCAAATGACTCACCTCTTTAGCCTCATGTAACTTTCACTAACAGCAGGTCTGCACTCTGCTCTCTGCACCACCACTCCCTCCAACGCTATTTTATCTGGAAAATACAAAGTTTATTAAAACCGTGATCAACACATAGAGTCTCAGTGAAGGAGGAATGGGTGGTGGTGGCATGTGTGGGAGAAAGAAACGATGAGAGCAGACACTATTAATGAACGATGGTGCGATGTGTACATCACAAAACGAAACAACAGAGAGAGAATACATCCCAGCAGCAAGTTCATGAATTTAGTTCAGTCCAGGCTCTTTCCATAAGTTGGAAGAAATACGTTACAACAGCACCAAGCCAAATGTTAAGTTCATCTATTATTCAGTTGTATTACAGGTATCATTTCCTCAGTTAACACCAATTCAGTCAATTTACCCCTCTTTTTTTCCAGCCAAAATAAATAAGAAAACATCCATACACCTCCTTTTCTTTCCACTTTTTCCAGTACTATTTCTCTATTAGTCATGTTAGCAGGCAACTGGCTCAAATGGAAACCTCAAATACTGTGCCTTTGCACATTTGACTGTAGTCCAAATTAACTATCCAGAAGTCCATCATAGCTTTAATCTTATGGGTAAGGCTGAGAGTCTGTTAGCTGTGGTAGTTGGTGAATGAGGGATTTAAATATACAGAGCAGGTAAAACACACACAAAGAAACCACCTCTGGATCACATCAGAGTCTCAGAATCACAGCTTATTCATATAGAGACTTGAAGGATGCTTACTGATACAGAATCAATTTGCCAAAACAATAATATAACTGACATTACACTCATTACCCTGAGCAGGAAGCACTGTTCTCAAGCACAGTCTTAACCCAGTCTGACCACATGTCCCTCCTCCAGTCAGGATAGTGCAAACAAAGTGCAGATGATTCATAAAGAAAAAAAAAAAAGACACATGGCAAATGTGGGCGCTACATAAAATCAATGTGTCCAGAGTTTTGGTACCAATACATGCACTTTCCACAGCATGTACTGTATGTGGGTGGTTACTACTGTGATACTACAAACGCCATTTATTAAAAAACACACACACACACACACACACAAAAAAAGAGACAAAATTAAAGACACTTGGTGTGTCTTGACTCCCGGCGGTGCAACTTTGTCACTCGCTCACGAAGCGGGGGACTCACCTGGACCTGACCCCGCCCCCGAACCTGAGCTGCTGCCATCAGATCTTTCTTCTGACTGGCCTACAGGAAGGGAGGGAGGGAGGGAGGGATGGTAAACATGAAAGTACAAGGGGATGGAAGACGGAGGGAGGAGGAGGTGGGGGGGAGTCGAACATAAAGAACCACACCCAGGGTTTAGTCGCACACGAAAAACGTTTAATCACACAGAGTTTGTGGTTGTCATCTCTGATGAGTACACGCGCATGAGCAAAGCAAGCAGAGCGAGCACAGAAACCCTGGTCCCACCAAAAACACACACCCACCACAGGGCTGCACAAATACTCAACTTATTTGGATATAATTCATCACTTGGAGTTATTATTCAACACATATTTACAATTAAACACTTTATTACCAAAGCAGTTTACTGCAATCTGGAAAAAACATAAGTAAACACACTTACAGAACATATGTGGTTTAAAAATATATGTCAACTGTGCAGCCCTAACACAAATATGCACACACACACACAAAAGCTCACCAGCGCCCATAGCAACAAAATGCCCTCACTGCATTGAGAGGGCAGACAGGGCTGGAGAAATCCAAACCAAAGCAAAGAAACCCATGCACAAACTCAATCAACTCCAAATTCAGGGATGATTTGTGTTGATACTGATCTTCTCTATGTTAAATTAATTCCAAATGAGAGCACCGTGCCTAATCAAACACCCAATCTTCTGATGTGATTGGCAGCAAACTAAAAAAAAAAAAAGGGTCAATCCACAACAAATGACTGACAGGTGATCACGCAATGAAACTAAAATTCCCTTTAGCACAGACAGAAACACAGATCAGACTGGATGAAGACAAGTTTTCAACAGACCAGCTC
Source organism: Caranx ignobilis (assembly GCA_021432705.1). Classification (NCBI taxonomy): domain Eukaryota; kingdom Metazoa; phylum Chordata; class Actinopteri; order Carangiformes; family Carangidae; genus Caranx; species Caranx ignobilis. The sequence continues at coordinate 876,900 of JAFHLA010000056.1, forward strand.
TCTTCTATTTTCCACTGAGTGTTCACTTGTCCATTGTGTTCAGTATGTTTCTTATAGATCTGTGGACAACTTCACACTCCAGGAAAAATGTGCCGAGAATTAACCAAACACAAGACAAGCAGAGGGGGCAGGCGACGGAGGAACTGAGCATGATGACAGAAAGCTGTACACAGAGCAGCAGGATGGACGCCTGCTCCACCTGAACACACAGAACTCACCTCTGGGCTCTAGTTTAAAAAAAAAAATACAGATCATTCATATAATAGAAAAACAAATACAGCAGCACACACTTGTCATCCTCCTGCTGGGTGTAAAGATGAAGACAGAAACTGACCCGATGATGTCTCAGTGAAGACCGCCAACGTCTGACCTCCCACTGACTGCATGGTGAACGGGTGCTCACGAGGCGCCGACACCGTCTTGTCTTCGATCCCCTCAATCACAGTCAGCTCCTCATTCAGAGTGAAACTCACCTGTGACAAGCAGAATCATTCACATTTTATATTTCCAACCCTATTTTCTGACTTTTACTCTTATGCTATTCTTGACAGTTCCAAACATTTAACACTTAAAATCAGTATGTATCATATTAATGGCTATCATAAATTATTATGTGGGTAATACATGTGCAGATTGCATTGTCTGTCTTTCAACGTCACTTACCTCTGCTTTTCCTTGGTTTCCTTTCCTTGAAAATATGAAGAAATAAGCAAAATTAGAATAAACGGATTATTAAACATAAGAAGACACAACATGCCTTTAACACAAAGACCTTTATAAATCTAATTACTGCCACTCTACTGATGAGAAGTTGTTTCACTTACTTGCAGATTCTGAGTTTCCCCACCTCTCCTCTGCCAGATGCTTTTGCCCATTGCTGAGAGAGGTATTTGGGCACCTGCATAAACAAACATGGATATATATTACATTTATATATTTTACTAGGGCTGCTTTCACAGTCTTCCTCTGAGGACCTTCTGAAGGACAACTTAAGTTCAGATCTTTAACAGTAATATGAACTGCATAACTGGTAATTCTGTTATATATAACAAACTGGCCAACTACAAATGAACAGTTGTGATGTTGTTAAAGCAGCTTTGTTTGGTCATGAGATTGAACAACTCAGTTTTTCTTTTTATAAAGCTCTTCACCACTGTCTCATATATATAAATACGTATCATAATTGATCATATTACAGTGGTCTGGTATTATGGGAGTGTTATTATAGCCATTTAGATGCCAGTACTGACTGCTCATGTTACTACTGCTAACTCGTATTGACCTGAGGTGGCTCCATAACTCAAGTTAAATCAGATGAATCATGATTCGCATTTTCTATACCAAAACCCATTTACCAGGACACTAACATAAAGGCAGGAGCTGTATTTGCCATCTTAAAACACGTTGCTCCACTTCACGGTGCTCCATTAACAAGTTGCCAGACACTTTAGTATCGAAAGTACATATTTGTCCGAATCTCAGCTGCTACTAAACGCTAGGTTCTGTGAAGATTAATATCAATAACGTGTGTTACTTAATACGAAAAAAATATTATGTTGATAAGCAGTTGTGATCTGTTTAACTTAGCTAGCTACCAGTTAGCCAGCGTTAGCTAGAACGCACTGGCTCATACCCAGAGATGCTAAGCTACATGACTGTTAGCCTTTGATGCTGTTTAAACAAATATCTCAATGAAATAATGTTAATAAAATATCAGATAAGATACGCACCTTTACAAGCCACACACCCGTGTTTTGCTTGGCACCAGTTAAATCCACTTCTCCTTTCTCTGACATGTTTATAAAAAAAGACGCTTCCGTGAGCTACTCAATACAACCGCCAGGCGCATGCGTATATCAAAGTATGGAAGCCCCGAAGACTCATGTCGGTTTAGTGCTCCTCAGAAGCATGCATAAACATCATGCTCCATGGTCAATCCCGAGTTAGTGTGTAAGAACCAGGGCTTAATGCTCTGTGTCAAACTGTTAAGACTAAGGCTTAAAATGCGAAACATTGGTTCCTGTTCAAATGGTCCTGGGTGAAATCAATCCTACCTGTATCAGGCTTGAACGAAACTAATCCTAATCAGTCCCTGTGCTGCAGGACTGACAAAACTTCGACCAATCCACACTCTTCGCACCGAGAGCAAAGACCAATCGGATGCCTTCATGTCTAGTTCTGTATCCGCCCCCCTCGATCCCTATCTCCACGCGTGTGCACAATCTCCACGTGTCGCTTTTGCCGGAAGAAATCAGCGTACAGAGTTACAGCAGAACCATGGATGTATTATATGAACTGGATGCCAGATCGAAAATGGCCGCCGTTGATTTCAATTGGAGTTGCCGGCGCATACGCCGAAAAAGTACGCCCGTACAGTATGGCCCACTGAATATCCCCCCGCCCCTCTGCTTCCTAGTCTGCGTAGCGTGTTGTGTGTGTGTATGGCTGAGTGAGTGAGTGAGTAGCTCCGTTCAGTGGCCGGCGTGGTCAGATCCGCCCGTACAGTCTAACCGCGAGCTATCCCCCCGCCCCTCGGCTTCCTGGTCTGCCTCGCCTGTGTATGTGTATGGCTGAGTGAGTGAGTGAGTGGCTCCGTTCAGTGGCCGGCGTGGTCAGATCCGCCCGTACAATCTAACCGCGAGCTACCCCCCCGCCCCTCGGCTTCCTGGTCTGCCTCGCCTGTCTATGTGTATGGCTGAGTGAGTGAGCGAGCCAGTGGCTCCGTTCAGTGGCCGGCGTGGTCAGACCCGCCCGTACAGTCTAACCGCGAGCTATCCCCCCGCCCCTCGGCTTCCTGGTCTGCCTCGCCTGTCTATGTGTATGGCTGAGTGAGTGAGTGAGTGAGTGAGCGAGCCAGTGGCTCCGTTCAGTGGCCGGCGTGGACAGATCCGCCTGTACAGTCTAACCGCGAGCTATCCCCCCGCCCCTCTGCTTCCTGGTCTGCCTCGCCTGTGTATGTGTATGGCCGAGTGAGTGAGTGTGGCTCCGTTCAGTGGCCGGCGTGGTCAGATCCGCCCGTACAGTCTAACCGCGAGCTATCCCCCCGCCCCTCTGCTTCCTGGTCTGCCTCGCCTGTGTATGTGTATGGCTGAGTGAGTGGCTCCGTTGAGTGGCCGGCGTGGTCAGATCCGCCCGTACAGTCTAACCGCGAGCTATCCCCCCGCCCCTCTGCTTCCTGCTCTGCCTCGCCTGTGTATGTGTATGGTGAGTGAGTGGCTCCGTTCAGTGGCCGGCGTGGTCAGATCCGCCGTGACAGTCTAACCGCGAGCTATCCCCCCGCCCCTCTGCTTCCTGCTCTGCCTCGCGTGTGTATGTGTATGGCTGAGTGAGTGGCTGGCTCCGTTCAGTGGCTGGCGTGGTCAGATCCGCCGTAGAGTCTAACCGCGAGCTATCCCCCCGCCCCGCTGCTTCCTGCTCTGCCTAGCGTGTATGTATGTGTATGGCTGAGTCACTGTCTCCGTTCAGTGGCCGGCGTGGTCAGATCCGCCGTGAGAGTCTAACCGCGAGCTATCCCCCCGCCCCTCTGCTTCCCTGCTCTGCCCTAGCGTGTTGTATGTGTATGGCTGAGTCACTGTCTCCGTTGAGTGGCCGGCGTGGTCAGATCCGCCGTGAGAGTCTGACCGCGAGCTATCCCCCCGCCCCTCTGCTTCCTGCTCTGCCCTAGCGTGTTGTATGTGTATGGCTGAGTCACTGTCTCCGTTGAGTGGCCGGCGTGGTCAGATCCGCCGTGAGAGTCTGACCGCGAGCTATCCCCCCGCCCCTCTGCTTCCTGCTCTGCCCTAGCGTGTTGTATGTGTATGGCTGAGTCACTGTCTCCGTTGAGTGGCCGGCGTGGTCAGATCCGCCGTGAGAGTCTGACCGCGAGCTATCCCCCCGCCCCTCTGCTTCCTGCTCTGCCCTAGCGTGTTGTATGTGTATGGCTGAGTCACTGTCTCCGTTGAGTGGCCGGCGTGGTCAGATCCGCCGTGAGAGTCTGACCGCGAGCTATCCCCCCGCCCCTCTGCTTCCTGCTCTGCCCTAGCGTGTTGTATGTGTATGGCTGAGTCACTGTCTCCGTTGAGTGGCCGGCGTGGTCAGATCCGCCGTGAGAGTCTGACCGCGAGCTATCCCCCCGCCCCTCTGCTTCCTGCTCTGCCCTAGCGTGTTGTATGTGTATGGCTGAGTCACTGTCTCCGTTGAGTGGCCGGCGTGGTCAGATCCGCCGTGAGAGTCTGACCGCGAGCTATCCCCCCGCCCCTCTGCTTCCTGCTCTGCCCTAGCGTGTTGTATGTGTATGGCTGAGTCACTGTCTCCGTTGAGTGGCCGGCGTGGTCAGATCCGCCGTGAGAGTCTGACCGCGAGCTATCCCCCCGCCCCTCTGCTTCCTGCTCTGCCCTAGCGTGTTGTATGTGTATGGCTGAGTCACTGTCTCCGTTGAGTGGCCGGCGTGGTCAGATCCGCCGTGAGAGTCTGACCGCGAGCTATCCCCCCGCCCCTCTGCTTCCTGCTCTGCCCTAGCGTGTTGTATGTGTATGGCTGAGTCACTGTCTCCGTTGAGTGGCCGGCGTGGTCAGATCCGCCGTGAGAGTCTGACCGCGAGCTATCCCCCCGCCCCTCTGCTTCCTGCTCTGCCCTAGCGTGTTGTATGTGTATGGCTGAGTCACTGTCTCCGTTGAGTGGCCGGCGTGGTCAGATCCGCCGTGAGAGTCTGACCGCGAGCTATCCCCCCGCCCCTCTGCTTCCTGCTCTGCCCTAGCGTGTTGTATGTGTATGGCTGAGTCACTGTCTCCGTTGAGTGGCCGGCGTGGTCAGATCCGCCGTGAGAGTCTGACCGCGAGCTATCCCCCCGCCCCTCTGCTTCCTGCTCTGCCCTAGCGTGTTGTATGTGTATGGCTGAGTCACTGTCTCCGTTGAGTGGCCGGCGTGGTCAGATCCGCCGTGAGAGTCTGACCGCGAGCTATCCCCCCGCCCCTCTGCTTCCTGCTCTGCCCTAGCGTGTTGTATGTGTATGGCTGAGTCACTGTCTCCGTTGAGTGGCCGGCGTGGTCAGATCCGCCGTGAGAGTCTGACCGCGAGCTATCCCCCCGCCCCTCTGCTTCCTGCTCTGCCCTAGCGTGTTGTATGTGTATGGCTGAGTCACTGTCTCCGTTGAGTGGCCGGCGTGGTCAGATCCGCCGTGAGAGTCTGACCGCGAGCTATCCCCCCGCCCCTCTGCTTCCTGCTCTGCCCTAGCGTGTTGTATGTGTATGGCTGAGTCACTGTCTCCGTTGAGTGGCCGGCGTGGTCAGATCCGCCGTGAGAGTCTGACCGCGAGCTATCCCCCCGCCCCTCTGCTTCCTGCTCTGCCCTAGCGTGTTGTATGTGTATGGCTGAGTCACTGTCTCCGTTGAGTGGCCGGCGTGGTCAGATCCGCCGTGAGAGTCTGACCGCGAGCTATCCCCCCGCCCCTCTGCTTCCTGCTCTGCCCTAGCGTGTTGTATGTGTATGGCTGAGTCACTGTCTCCGTTGAGTGGCCGGCGTGGTCAGATCCGCCGTGAGAGTCTGACCGCGAGCTATCCCCCCGCCCCTCTGCTTCCTGCTCTGCCCTAGCGTGTTGTATGTGTATGGCTGAGTCACTGTCTCCGTTGAGTGGCCGGCGTGGTCAGATCCGCCGTGAGAGTCTGACCGCGAGCTATCCCCCCGCCCCTCTGCTTCCTGCTCTGCCCTAGCGTGTTGTATGTGTATGGCTGAGTCACTGTCTCCGTTGAGTGGCCGGCGTGGTCAGATCCGCCGTGAGAGTCTGACCGCGAGCTATCCCCCCGCCCCTCTGCTTCCTGCTCTGCCCTAGCGTGTTGTATGTGTATGGCTGAGTCACTGTCTCCGTTGAGTGGCCGGCGTGGTCAGATCCGCCGTGAGAGTCTGACCGCGAGCTATCCCCCCGCCCCTCTGCTTCCTGCTCTGCCCTAGCGTGTTGTATGTGTATGGCTGAGTCACTGTCTCCGTTGAGTGGCCGGCGTGGTCAGATCCGCCGTGAGAGTCTGACCGCGAGCTATCCCCCCGCCCCTCTGCTTCCTGCTCTGCCCTAGCGTGTTGTATGTGTATGGCTGAGTCACTGTCTCCGTTGAGTGGCCGGCGTGGTCAGATCCGCCGTGAGAGTCTGACCGCGAGCTATCCCCCCGCCCCTCTGCTTCCTGCTCTGCCCTAGCGTGTTGTATGTGTATGGCTGAGTCACTGTCTCCGTTGAGTGGCCGGCGTGGTCAGATCCGCCGTGAGAGTCTGACCGCGAGCTATCCCCCCGCCCCTCTGCTTCCTGCTCTGCCCTAGCGTGTTGTATGTGTATGGCTGAGTCACTGTCTCCGTTGAGTGGCCGGCGTGGTCAGATCCGCCGTGAGAGTCTGACCGCGAGCTATCCCCCCGCCCCTCTGCTTCCTGCTCTGCCCTAGCGTGTTGTATGTGTATGGCTGAGTCACTGTCTCCGTTGAGTGGCCGGCGTGGTCAGATCCGCCGTGAGAGTCTGACCGCGAGCTATCCCCCCGCCCCTCTGCTTCCTGCTCTGCCCTAGCGTGTTGTATGTGTATGGCTGAGTCACTGTCTCCGTTGAGTGGCCGGCGTGGTCAGATCCGCCGTGAGAGTCTGACCGCGAGCTATCCCCCCGCCCCTCTGCTTCCTGCTCTGCCCTAGCGTGTTGTATGTGTATGGCTGAGTCACTGTCTCCGTTGAGTGGCCGGCGTGGTCAGATCCGCCGTGAGAGTCTGACCGCGAGCTATCCCCCCGCCCCTCTGCTTCCTGCTCTGCCCTAGCGTGTTGTATGTGTATGGCTGAGTCACTGTCTCCGTTGAGTGGCCGGCGTGGTCAGATCCGCCGTGAGAGTCTGACCGCGAGCTATCCCCCCGCCCCTCTGCTTCCTGCTCTGCCCTAGCGTGTTGTATGTGTATGGCTGAGTCACTGTCTCCGTTGAGTGGCCGGCGTGGTCAGATCCGCCGTGAGAGTCTGACCGCGAGCTATCCCCCCGCCCCTCTGCTTCCTGCTCTGCCCTAGCGTGTTGTATGTGTATGGCTGAGTCACTGTCTCCGTTGAGTGGCCGGCGTGGTCAGATCCGCCGTGAGAGTCTGACCGCGAGCTATCCCCCCGCCCCTCTGCTTCCTGCTCTGCCCTAGCGTGTTGTATGTGTATGGCTGAGTCACTGTCTCCGTTGAGTGGCCGGCGTGGTCAGATCCGCCGTGAGAGTCTGACCGCGAGCTATCCCCCCGCCCCTCTGCTTCCTGCTCTGCCCTAGCGTGTTGTATGTGTATGGCTGAGTCACTGTCTCCGTTGAGTGGCCGGCGTGGTCAGATCCGCCGTGAGAGTCTGACCGCGAGCTATCCCCCCGCCCCTCTGCTTCCTGCTCTGCCCTAGCGTGTTGTATGTGTATGGCTGAGTCACTGTCTCCGTTGAGTGGCCGGCGTGGTCAGATCCGCCGTGAGAGTCTGACCGCGAGCTATCCCCCCGCCCCTCTGCTTCCTGCTCTGCCCTAGCGTGTTGTATGTGTATGGCTGAGTCACTGTCTCCGTTGAGTGGCCGGCGTGGTCAGATCCGCCGTGAGAGTCTGACCGCGAGCTATCCCCCCGCCCCTCTGCTTCCTGCTCTGCCCTAGCGTGTTGTATGTGTATGGCTGAGTCACTGTCTCCGTTGAGTGGCCGGCGTGGTCAGATCCGCCGTGAGAGTCTGACCGCGAGCTATCCCCCCGCCCCTCTGCTTCCTGCTCTGCCCTAGCGTGTTGTATGTGTATGGCTGAGTCACTGTCTCCGTTGAGTGGCCGGCGTGGTCAGATCCGCCGTGAGAGTCTGACCGCGAGCTATCCCCCCGCCCCTCTGCTTCCTGCTCTGCCCTAGCGTGTTGTATGTGTATGGCTGAGTCACTGTCTCCGTTGAGTGGCCGGCGTGGTCAGATCCGCCGTGAGAGTCTGACCGCGAGCTATCCCCCCGCCCCTCTGCTTCCTGCTCTGCCCTAGCGTGTTGTATGTGTATGGCTGAGTCACTGTCTCCGTTGAGTGGCCGGCGTGGTCAGATCCGCCGTGAGAGTCTGACCGCGAGCTATCCCCCCGCCCCTCTGCTTCCTGCTCTGCCCTAGCGTGTTGTATGTGTATGGCTGAGTCACTGTCTCCGTTGAGTGGCCGGCGTGGTCAGATCCGCCGTGAGAGTCTGACCGCGAGCTATCCCCCCGCCCCTCTGCTTCCTGCTCTGCCCTAGCGTGTTGTATGTGTATGGCTGAGTCACTGTCTCCGTTGAGTGGCCGGCGTGGTCAGATCCGCCGTGAGAGTCTGACCGCGAGCTATCCCCCCGCCCCTCTGCTTCCTGCTCTGCCCTAGCGTGTTGTATGTGTATGGCTGAGTCACTGTCTCCGTTGAGTGGCCGGCGTGGTCAGATCCGCCGTGAGAGTCTGACCGCGAGCTATCCCCCCGCCCCTCTGCTTCCTGCTCTGCCCTAGCGTGTTGTATGTGTATGGCTGAGTCACTGTCTCCGTTGAGTGGCCGGCGTGGTCAGATCCGCCGTGAGAGTCTGACCGCGAGCTATCCCCCCGCCCCTCTGCTTCCTGCTCTGCCCTAGCGTGTTGTATGTGTATGGCTGAGTCACTGTCTCCGTTGAGTGGCCGGCGTGGTCAGATCCGCCGTGAGAGTCTGACCGCGAGCTATCCCCCCGCCCCTCTGCTTCCTGCTCTGCCCTAGCGTGTTGTATGTGTATGGCTGAGTCACTGTCTCCGTTGAGTGGCCGGCGTGGTCAGATCCGCCGTGAGAGTCTGACCGCGAGCTATCCCCCCGCCCCTCTGCTTCCTGCTCTGCCCTAGCGTGTTGTATGTGTATGGCTGAGTCACTGTCTCCGTTGAGTGGCCGGCGTGGTCAGATCCGCCGTGAGAGTCTGACCGCGAGCTATCCCCCCGCCCCTCTGCTTCCTGCTCTGCCCTAGCGTGTTGTATGTGTATGGCTGAGTCACTGTCTCCGTTGAGTGGCCGGCGTGGTCAGATCCGCCGTGAGAGTCTGACCGCGAGCTATCCCCCCGCCCCTCTGCTTCCTGCTCTGCCCTAGCGTGTTGTATGTGTATGGCTGAGTCACTGTCTCCGTTGAGTGGCCGGCGTGGTCAGATCCGCCGTGAGAGTCTGACCGCGAGCTATCCCCCCGCCCCTCTGCTTCCTGCTCTGCCCTAGCGTGTTGTATGTGTATGGCTGAGTCACTGTCTCCGTTGAGTGGCCGGCGTGGTCAGATCCGCCGTGAGAGTCTGACCGCGAGCTATCCCCCCGCCCCTCTGCTTCCTGCTCTGCCCTAGCGTGTTGTATGTGTATGGCTGAGTCACTGTCTCCGTTGAGTGGCCGGCGTGGTCAGATCCGCCGTGAGAGTCTGACCGCGAGCTATCCCCCCGCCCCTCTGCTTCCTGCTCTGCCCTAGCGTGTTGTATGTGTATGGCTGAGTCACTGTCTCCGTTGAGTGGCCGGCGTGGTCAGATCCGCCGTGAGAGTCTGACCGCGAGCTATCCCCCCGCCCCTCTGCTTCCTGCTCTGCCCTAGCGTGTTGTATGTGTATGGCTGAGTCACTGTCTCCGTTGAGTGGCCGGCGTGGTCAGATCCGCCGTGAGAGTCTGACCGCGAGCTATCCCCCCGCCCCTCTGCTTCCTGCTCTGCCCTAGCGTGTTGTATGTGTATGGCTGAGTCACTGTCTCCGTTGAGTGGCCGGCGTGGTCAGATCCGCCGTGAGAGTCTGACCGCGAGCTATCCCCCCGCCCCTCTGCTTCCTGCTCTGCCCTAGCGTGTTGTATGTGTATGGCTGAGTCACTGTCTCCGTTGAGTGGCCGGCGTGGTCAGATCCGCCGTGAGAGTCTGACCGCGAGCTATCCCCCCGCCCCTCTGCTTCCTGCTCTGCCCTAGCGTGTTGTATGTGTATGGCTGAGTCACTGTCTCCGTTGAGTGGCCGGCGTGGTCAGATCCGCCGTGAGAGTCTGACCGCGAGCTATCCCCCCGCCCCTCTGCTTCCTGCTCTGCCCTAGCGTGTTGTATGTGTATGGCTGAGTCACTGTCTCCGTTGAGTGGCCGGCGTGGTCAGATCCGCCGTGAGAGTCTGACCGCGAGCTATCCCCCCGCCCCTCTGCTTCCTGCTCTGCCCTAGCGTGTTGTATGTGTATGGCTGAGTCACTGTCTCCGTTGAGTGGCCGGCGTGGTCAGATCCGCCGTGAGAGTCTGACCGCGAGCTATCCCCCCGCCCCTCTGCTTCCTGCTCTGCCCTAGCGTGTTGTATGTGTATGGCTGAGTCACTGTCTCCGTTGAGTGGCCGGCGTGGTCAGATCCGCCGTGAGAGTCTGACCGCGAGCTATCCCCCCGCCCCTCTGCTTCCTGCTCTGCCCTAGCGTGTTGTATGTGTATGGCTGAGTCACTGTCTCCGTTGAGTGGCCGGCGTGGTCAGATCCGCCGTGAGAGTCTGACCGCGAGCTATCCCCCCGCCCCTCTGCTTCCTGCTCTGCCCTAGCGTGTTGTATGTGTATGGCTGAGTCACTGTCTCCGTTGAGTGGCCGGCGTGGTCAGATCCGCCGTGAGAGTCTGACCGCGAGCTATCCCCCCGCCCCTCTGCTTCCTGCTCTGCCCTAGCGTGTTGTATGTGTATGGCTGAGTCACTGTCTCCGTTGAGTGGCCGGCGTGGTCAGATCCGCCGTGAGAGTCTGACCGCGAGCTATCCCCCCGCCCCTCTGCTTCCTGCTCTGCCCTAGCGTGTTGTATGTGTATGGCTGAGTCACTGTCTCCGTTGAGTGGCCGGCGTGGTCAGATCCGCCGTGAGAGTCTGACCGCGAGCTATCCCCCCGCCCCTCTGCTTCCTGCTCTGCCCTAGCGTGTTGTATGTGTATGGCTGAGTCACTGTCTCCGTTGAGTGGCCGGCGTGGTCAGATCCGCCGTGAGAGTCTGACCGCGAGCTATCCCCCCGCCCCTCTGCTTCCTGCTCTGCCCTAGCGTGTTGTATGTGTATGGCTGAGTCACTGTCTCCGTTGAGTGGCCGGCGTGGTCAGATCCGCCGTGAGAGTCTGACCGCGAGCTATCCCCCCGCCCCTCTGCTTCCTGCTCTGCCCTAGCGTGTTGTATGTGTATGGCTGAGTCACTGTCTCCGTTGAGTGGCCGGCGTGGTCAGATCCGCCGTGAGAGTCTGACCGCGAGCTATCCCCCCGCCCCTCTGCTTCCTGCTCTGCCCTAGCGTGTTGTATGTGTATGGCTGAGTCACTGTCTCCGTTGAGTGGCCGGCGTGGTCAGATCCGCCGTGAGAGTCTGACCGCGAGCTATCCCCCCGCCCCTCTGCTTCCTGCTCTGCCCTAGCGTGTTGTATGTGTATGGCTGAGTCACTGTCTCCGTTGAGTGGCCGGCGTGGTCAGATCCGCCGTGAGAGTCTGACCGCGAGCTATCCCCCCGCCCCTCTGCTTCCTGCTCTGCCCTAGCGTGTTGTATGTGTATGGCTGAGTCACTGTCTCCGTTGAGTGGCCGGCGTGGTCAGATCCGCCGTGAGAGTCTGACCGCGAGCTATCCCCCCGCCCCTCTGCTTCCTGCTCTGCCCTAGCGTGTTGTATGTGTATGGCTGAGTCACTGTCTCCGTTGAGTGGCCGGCGTGGTCAGATCCGCCGTGAGAGTCTGACCGCGAGCTATCCCCCCGCCCCTCTGCTTCCTGCTCTGCCCTAGCGTGTTGTATGTGTATGGCTGAGTCACTGTCTCCGTTGAGTGGCCGGCGTGGTCAGATCCGCCGTGAGAGTCTGACCGCGAGCTATCCCCCCGCCCCTCTGCTTCCTGCTCTGCCCTAGCGTGTTGTATGTGTATGGCTGAGTCACTGTCTCCGTTGAGTGGCCGGCGTGGTCAGATCCGCCGTGAGAGTCTGACCGCGAGCTATCCCCCCGCCCCTCTGCTTCCTGCTCTGCCCTAGCGTGTTGTATGTGTATGGCTGAGTCACTGTCTCCGTTGAGTGGCCGGCGTGGTCAGATCCGCCGTGAGAGTCTGACCGCGAGCTATCCCCCCGCCCCTCTGCTTCCTGCTCTGCCCTAGCGTGTTGTATGTGTATGGCTGAGTCACTGTCTCCGTTGAGTGGCCGGCGTGGTCAGATCCGCCGTGAGAGTCTGACCGCGAGCTATCCCCCCGCCCCTCTGCTTCCTGCTCTGCCCTAGCGTGTTGTATGTGTATGGCTGAGTCACTGTCTCCGTTGAGTGGCCGGCGTGGTCAGATCCGCCGTGAGAGTCTGACCGCGAGCTATCCCCCCGCCCCTCTGCTTCCTGCTCTGCCCTAGCGTGTTGTATGTGTATGGCTGAGTCACTGTCTCCGTTGAGTGGCCGGCGTGGTCAGATCCGCCGTGAGAGTCTGACCGCGAGCTATCCCCCCGCCCCTCTGCTTCCTGCTCTGCCCTAGCGTGTTGTATGTGTATGGCTGAGTCACTGTCTCCGTTGAGTGGCCGGCGTGGTCAGATCCGCCGTGAGAGTCTGACCGCGAGCTATCCCCCCGCCCCTCTGCTTCCTGCTCTGCCCTAGCGTGTTGTATGTGTATGGCTGAGTCACTGTCTCCGTTGAGTGGCCGGCGTGGTCAGATCCGCCGTGAGAGTCTGACCGCGAGCTATCCCCCCGCCCCTCTGCTTCCTGCTCTGCCCTAGCGTGTTGTATGTGTATGGCTGAGTCACTGTCTCCGTTGAGTGGCCGGCGTGGTCAGATCCGCCGTGAGAGTCTGACCGCGAGCTATCCCCCCGCCCCTCTGCTTCCTGCTCTGCCCTAGCGTGTTGTATGTGTATGGCTGAGTCACTGTCTCCGTTGAGTGGCCGGCGTGGTCAGATCCGCCGTGAGAGTCTGACCGCGAGCTATCCCCCCGCCCCTCTGCTTCCTGCTCTGCCCTAGCGTGTTGTATGTGTATGGCTGAGTCACTGTCTCCGTTGAGTGGCCGGCGTGGTCAGATCCGCCGTGAGAGTCTGACCGCGAGCTATCCCCCCGCCCCTCTGCTTCCTGCTCTGCCCTAGCGTGTTGTATGTGTATGGCTGAGTCACTGTCTCCGTTGAGTGGCCGGCGTGGTCAGATCCGCCGTGAGAGTCTGACCGCGAGCTATCCCCCCGCCCCTCTGCTTCCTGCTCTGCCCTAGCGTGTTGTATGTGTATGGCTGAGTCACTGTCTCCGTTGAGTGGCCGGCGTGGTCAGATCCGCCGTGAGAGTCTGACCGCGAGCTATCCCCCCGCCCCTCTGCTTCCTGCTCTGCCCTAGCGTGTTGTATGTGTATGGCTGAGTCACTGTCTCCGTTGAGTGGCCGGCGTGGTCAGATCCGCCGTGAGAGTCTGACCGCGAGCTATCCCCCCGCCCCTCTGCTTCCTGCTCTGCCCTAGCGTGTTGTATGTGTATGGCTGAGTCACTGTCTCCGTTGAGTGGCCGGCGTGGTCAGATCCGCCGTGAGAGTCTGACCGCGAGCTATCCCCCCGCCCCTCTGCTTCCTGCTCTGCCCTAGCGTGTTGTATGTGTATGGCTGAGTCACTGTCTCCGTTGAGTGGCCGGCGTGGTCAGATCCGCCGTGAGAGTCTGACCGCGAGCTATCCCCCCGCCCCTCTGCTTCCTGCTCTGCCCTAGCGTGTTGTATGTGTATGGCTGAGTCACTGTCTCCGTTGAGTGGCCGGCGTGGTCAGATCCGCCGTGAGAGTCTGACCGCGAGCTATCCCCCCGCCCCTCTGCTTCCTGCTCTGCCCTAGCGTGTTGTATGTGTATGGCTGAGTCACTGTCTCCGTTGAGTGGCCGGCGTGGTCAGATCCGCCGTGAGAGTCTGACCGCGAGCTATCCCCCCGCCCCTCTGCTTCCTGCTCTGCCCTAGCGTGTTGTATGTGTATGGCTGAGTCACTGTCTCCGTTGAGTGGCCGGCGTGGTCAGATCCGCCGTGAGAGTCTGACCGCGAGCTATCCCCCCGCCCCTCTGCTTCCTGCTCTGCCCTAGCGTGTTGTATGTGTATGGCTGAGTCACTGTCTCCGTTGAGTGGCCGGCGTGGTCAGATCCGCCGTGAGAGTCTGACCGCGAGCTATCCCCCCGCCCCTCTGCTTCCTGCTCTGCCCTAGCGTGTTGTATGTGTATGGCTGAGTCACTGTCTCCGTTGAGTGGCCGGCGTGGTCAGATCCGCCGTGAGAGTCTGACCGCGAGCTATCCCCCCGCCCCTCTGCTTCCTGCTCTGCCCTAGCGTGTTGTATGTGTATGGCTGAGTCACTGTCTCCGTTGAGTGGCCGGCGTGGTCAGATCCGCCGTGAGAGTCTGACCGCGAGCTATCCCCCCGCCCCTCTGCTTCCTGCTCTGCCCTAGCGTGTTGTATGTGTATGGCTGAGTCACTGTCTCCGTTGAGTGGCCGGCGTGGTCAGATCCGCCGTGAGAGTCTGACCGCGAGCTATCCCCCCGCCCCTCTGCTTCCTGCTCTGCCCTAGCGTGTTGTATGTGTATGGCTGAGTCACTGTCTCCGTTGAGTGGCCGGCGTGGTCAGATCCGCCGTGAGAGTCTGACCGCGAGCTATCCCCCCGCCCCTCTGCTTCCTGCTCTGCCCTAGCGTGTTGTATGTGTATGGCTGAGTCACTGTCTCCGTTGAGTGGCCGGCGTGGTCAGATCCGCCGTGAGAGTCTGACCGCGAGCTATCCCCCCGCCCCTCTGCTTCCTGCTCTGCCCTAGCGTGTTGTATGTGTATGGCTGAGTCACTGTCTCCGTTGAGTGGCCGGCGTGGTCAGATCCGCCGTGAGAGTCTGACCGCGAGCTATCCCCCCGCCCCTCTGCTTCCTGCTCTGCCCTAGCGTGTTGTATGTGTATGGCTGAGTCACTGTCTCCGTTGAGTGGCCGGCGTGGTCAGATCCGCCGTGAGAGTCTGACCGCGAGCTATCCCCCCGCCCCTCTGCTTCCTGCTCTGCCCTAGCGTGTTGTATGTGTATGGCTGAGTCACTGTCTCCGTTGAGTGGCCGGCGTGGTCAGATCCGCCGTGAGAGTCTGACCGCGAGCTATCCCCCCGCCCCTCTGCTTCCTGCTCTGCCCTAGCGTGTTGTATGTGTATGGCTGAGTCACTGTCTCCGTTGAGTGGCCGGCGTGGTCAGATCCGCCGTGAGAGTCTGACCGCGAGCTATCCCCCCGCCCCTCTGCTTCCTGCTCTGCCCTAGCGTGTTGTATGTGTATGGCTGAGTCACTGTCTCCGTTGAGTGGCCGGCGTGGTCAGATCCGCCGTGAGAGTCTGACCGCGAGCTATCCCCCCGCCCCTCTGCTTCCTGCTCTGCCCTAGCGTGTTGTATGTGTATGGCTGAGTCACTGTCTCCGTTGAGTGGCCGGCGTGGTCAGATCCGCCGTGAGAGTCTGACCGCGAGCTATCCCCCCGCCCCTCTGCTTCCTGCTCTGCCCTAGCGTGTTGTATGTGTATGGCTGAGTCACTGTCTCCGTTGAGTGGCCGGCGTGGTCAGATCCGCCGTGAGAGTCTGACCGCGAGCTATCCCCCCGCCCCTCTGCTTCCTGCTCTGCCCTAGCGTGTTGTATGTGTATGGCTGAGTCACTGTCTCCGTTGAGTGGCCGGCGTGGTCAGATCCGCCGTGAGAGTCTGACCGCGAGCTATCCCCCCGCCCCTCTGCTTCCTGCTCTGCCCTAGCGTGTTGTATGTGTATGGCTGAGTCACTGTCTCCGTTGAGTGGCCGGCGTGGTCAGATCCGCCGTGAGAGTCTGACCGCGAGCTATCCCCCCGCCCCTCTGCTTCCTGCTCTGCCCTAGCGTGTTGTATGTGTATGGCTGAGTCACTGTCTCCGTTGAGTGGCCGGCGTGGTCAGATCCGCCGTGAGAGTCTGACCGCGAGCTATCCCCCCGCCCCTCTGCTTCCTGCTCTGCCCTAGCGTGTTGTATGTGTATGGCTGAGTCACTGTCTCCGTTGAGTGGCCGGCGTGGTCAGATCCGCCGTGAGAGTCTGACCGCGAGCTATCCCCCCGCCCCTCTGCTTCCTGCTCTGCCCTAGCGTGTTGTATGTGTATGGCTGAGTCACTGTCTCCGTTGAGTGGCCGGCGTGGTCAGATCCGCCGTGAGAGTCTGACCGCGAGCTATCCCCCCGCCCCTCTGCTTCCTGCTCTGCCCTAGCGTGTTGTATGTGTATGGCTGAGTCACTGTCTCCGTTGAGTGGCCGGCGTGGTCAGATCCGCCGTGAGAGTCTGACCGCGAGCTATCCCCCCGCCCCTCTGCTTCCTGCTCTGCCCTAGCGTGTTGTATGTGTATGGCTGAGTCACTGTCTCCGTTGAGTGGCCGGCGTGGTCAGATCCGCCGTGAGAGTCTGACCGCGAGCTATCCCCCCGCCCCTCTGCTTCCTGCTCTGCCCTAGCGTGTTGTATGTGTATGGCTGAGTCACTGTCTCCGTTGAGTGGCCGGCGTGGTCAGATCCGCCGTGAGAGTCTGACCGCGAGCTATCCCCCCGCCCCTCTGCTTCCTGCTCTGCCCTAGCGTGTTGTATGTGTATGGCTGAGTCACTGTCTCCGTTGAGTGGCCGGCGTGGTCAGATCCGCCGTGAGAGTCTGACCGCGAGCTATCCCCCCGCCCCTCTGCTTCCTGCTCTGCCCTAGCGTGTTGTATGTGTATGGCTGAGTCACTGTCTCCGTTGAGTGGCCGGCGTGGTCAGATCCGCCGTGAGAGTCTGACCGCGAGCTATCCCCCCGCCCCTCTGCTTCCTGCTCTGCCCTAGCGTGTTGTATGTGTATGGCTGAGTCACTGTCTCCGTTGAGTGGCCGGCGTGGTCAGATCCGCCGTGAGAGTCTGACCGCGAGCTATCCCCCCGCCCCTCTGCTTCCTGCTCTGCCCTAGCGTGTTGTATGTGTATGGCTGAGTCACTGTCTCCGTTGAGTGGCCGGCGTGGTCAGATCCGCCGTGAGAGTCTGACCGCGAGCTATCCCCCCGCCCCTCTGCTTCCTGCTCTGCCCTAGCGTGTTGTATGTGTATGGCTGAGTCACTGTCTCCGTTGAGTGGCCGGCGTGGTCAGATCCGCCGTGAGAGTCTGACCGCGAGCTATCCCCCCGCCCCTCTGCTTCCTGCTCTGCCCTAGCGTGTTGTATGTGTATGGCTGAGTCACTGTCTCCGTTGAGTGGCCGGCGTGGTCAGATCCGCCGTGAGAGTCTGACCGCGAGCTATCCCCCCGCCCCTCTGCTTCCTGCTCTGCCCTAGCGTGTTGTATGTGTATGGCTGAGTCACTGTCTCCGTTGAGTGGCCGGCGTGGTCAGATCCGCCGTGAGAGTCTGACCGCGAGCTATCCCCCCGCCCCTCTGCTTCCTGCTCTGCCCTAGCGTGTTGTATGTGTATGGCTGAGTCACTGTCTCCGTTGAGTGGCCGGCGTGGTCAGATCCGCCGTGAGAGTCTGACCGCGAGCTATCCCCCCGCCCCTCTGCTTCCTGCTCTGCCCTAGCGTGTTGTATGTGTATGGCTGAGTCACTGTCTCCGTTGAGTGGCCGGCGTGGTCAGATCCGCCGTGAGAGTCTGACCGCGAGCTATCCCCCCGCCCCTCTGCTTCCTGCTCTGCCCTAGCGTGTTGTATGTGTATGGCTGAGTCACTGTCTCCGTTGAGTGGCCGGCGTGGTCAGATCCGCCGTGAGAGTCTGACCGCGAGCTATCCCCCCGCCCCTCTGCTTCCTGCTCTGCCCTAGCGTGTTGTATGTGTATGGCTGAGTCACTGTCTCCGTTGAGTGGCCGGCGTGGTCAGATCCGCCGTGAGAGTCTGACCGCGAGCTATCCCCCCGCCCCTCTGCTTCCTGCTCTGCCCTAGCGTGTTGTATGTGTATGGCTGAGTCACTGTCTCCGTTGAGTGGCCGGCGTGGTCAGATCCGCCGTGAGAGTCTGACCGCGAGCTATCCCCCCGCCCCTCTGCTTCCTGCTCTGCCCTAGCGTGTTGTATGTGTATGGCTGAGTCACTGTCTCCGTTGAGTGGCCGGCGTGGTCAGATCCGCCGTGAGAGTCTGACCGCGAGCTATCCCCCCGCCCCTCTGCTTCCTGCTCTGCCCTAGCGTGTTGTATGTGTATGGCTGAGTCACTGTCTCCGTTGAGTGGCCGGCGTGGTCAGATCCGCCGTGAGAGTCTGACCGCGAGCTATCCCCCCGCCCCTCTGCTTCCTGCTCTGCCCTAGCGTGTTGTATGTGTATGGCTGAGTCACTGTCTCCGTTGAGTGGCCGGCGTGGTCAGATCCGCCGTGAGAGTCTGACCGCGAGCTATCCCCCCGCCCCTCTGCTTCCTGCTCTGCCCTAGCGTGTTGTATGTGTATGGCTGAGTCACTGTCTCCGTTGAGTGGCCGGCGTGGTCAGATCCGCCGTGAGAGTCTGACCGCGAGCTATCCCCCCGCCCCTCTGCTTCCTGCTCTGCCCTAGCGTGTTGTATGTGTATGGCTGAGTCACTGTCTCCGTTGAGTGGCCGGCGTGGTCAGATCCGCCGTGAGAGTCTGACCGCGAGCTATCCCCCCGCCCCTCTGCTTCCTGCTCTGCCCTAGCGTGTTGTATGTGTATGGCTGAGTCACTGTCTCCGTTGAGTGGCCGGCGTGGTCAGATCCGCCGTGAGAGTCTGACCGCGAGCTATCCCCCCGCCCCTCTGCTTCCTGCTCTGCCCTAGCGTGTTGTATGTGTATGGCTGAGTCACTGTCTCCGTTGAGTGGCCGGCGTGGTCAGATCCGCCGTGAGAGTCTGACCGCGAGCTATCCCCCCGCCCCTCTGCTTCCTGCTCTGCCCTAGCGTGTTGTATGTGTATGGCTGAGTCACTGTCTCCGTTGAGTGGCCGGCGTGGTCAGATCCGCCGTGAGAGTCTGACCGCGAGCTATCCCCCCGCCCCTCTGCTTCCTGCTCTGCCCTAGCGTGTTGTATGTGTATGGCTGAGTCACTGTCTCCGTTGAGTGGCCGGCGTGGTCAGATCCGCCGTGAGAGTCTGACCGCGAGCTATCCCCCCGCCCCTCTGCTTCCTGCTCTGCCCTAGCGTGTTGTATGTGTATGGCTGAGTCACTGTCTCCGTTGAGTGGCCGGCGTGGTCAGATCCGCCGTGAGAGTCTGACCGCGAGCTATCCCCCCGCCCCTCTGCTTCCTGCTCTGCCCTAGCGTGTTGTATGTGTATGGCTGAGTCACTGTCTCCGTTGAGTGGCCGGCGTGGTCAGATCCGCCGTGAGAGTCTGACCGCGAGCTATCCCCCCGCCCCTCTGCTTCCTGCTCTGCCCTAGCGTGTTGTATGTGTATGGCTGAGTCACTGTCTCCGTTGAGTGGCCGGCGTGGTCAGATCCGCCGTGAGAGTCTGACCGCGAGCTATCCCCCCGCCCCTCTGCTTCCTGCTCTGCCCTAGCGTGTTGTATGTGTATGGCTGAGTCACTGTCTCCGTTGAGTGGCCGGCGTGGTCAGATCCGCCGTGAGAGTCTGACCGCGAGCTATCCCCCCGCCCCTCTGCTTCCTGCTCTGCCCTAGCGTGTTGTATGTGTATGGCTGAGTCACTGTCTCCGTTGAGTGGCCGGCGTGGTCAGATCCGCCGTGAGAGTCTGACCGCGAGCTATCCCCCCGCCCCTCTGCTTCCTGCTCTGCCCTAGCGTGTTGTATGTGTATGGCTGAGTCACTGTCTCCGTTGAGTGGCCGGCGTGGTCAGATCCGCCGTGAGAGTCTGACCGCGAGCTATCCCCCCGCCCCTCTGCTTCCTGCTCTGCCCTAGCGTGTTGTATGTGTATGGCTGAGTCACTGTCTCCGTTGAGTGGCCGGCGTGGTCAGATCCGCCGTGAGAGTCTGACCGCGAGCTATCCCCCCGCCCCTCTGCTTCCTGCTCTGCCCTAGCGTGTTGTATGTGTATGGCTGAGTCACTGTCTCCGTTGAGTGGCCGGCGTGGTCAGATCCGCCGTGAGAGTCTGACCGCGAGCTATCCCCCCGCCCCTCTGCTTCCTGCTCTGCCCTAGCGTGTTGTATGTGTATGGCTGAGTCACTGTCTCCGTTGAGTGGCCGGCGTGGTCAGATCCGCCGTGAGAGTCTGACCGCGAGCTATCCCCCCGCCCCTCTGCTTCCTGCTCTGCCCTAGCGTGTTGTATGTGTATGGCTGAGTCACTGTCTCCGTTGAGTGGCCGGCGTGGTCAGATCCGCCGTGAGAGTCTGACCGCGAGCTATCCCCCCGCCCCTCTGCTTCCTGCTCTGCCCTAGCGTGTTGTATGTGTATGGCTGAGTCACTGTCTCCGTTGAGTGGCCGGCGTGGTCAGATCCGCCGTGAGAGTCTGACCGCGAGCTATCCCCCCGCCCCTCTGCTTCCTGCTCTGCCCTAGCGTGTTGTATGTGTATGGCTGAGTCACTGTCTCCGTTGAGTGGCCGGCGTGGTCAGATCCGCCGTGAGAGTCTGACCGCGAGCTATCCCCCCGCCCCTCTGCTTCCTGCTCTGCCCTAGCGTGTTGTATGTGTATGGCTGAGTCACTGTCTCCGTTGAGTGGCCGGCGTGGTCAGATCCGCCGTGAGAGTCTGACCGCGAGCTATCCCCCCGCCCCTCTGCTTCCTGCTCTGCCCTAGCGTGTTGTATGTGTATGGCTGAGTCACTGTCTCCGTTGAGTGGCCGGCGTGGTCAGATCCGCCGTGAGAGTCTGACCGCGAGCTATCCCCCCGCCCCTCTGCTTCCTGCTCTGCCCTAGCGTGTTGTATGTGTATGGCTGAGTCACTGTCTCCGTTGAGTGGCCGGCGTGGTCAGATCCGCCGTGAGAGTCTGACCGCGAGCTATCCCCCCGCCCCTCTGCTTCCTGCTCTGCCCTAGCGTGTTGTATGTGTATGGCTGAGTCACTGTCTCCGTTGAGTGGCCGGCGTGGTCAGATCCGCCGTGAGAGTCTGACCGCGAGCTATCCCCCCGCCCCTCTGCTTCCTGCTCTGCCCTAGCGTGTTGTATGTGTATGGCTGAGTCACTGTCTCCGTTGAGTGGCCGGCGTGGTCAGATCCGCCGTGAGAGTCTGACCGCGAGCTATCCCCCCGCCCCTCTGCTTCCTGCTCTGCCCTAGCGTGTTGTATGTGTATGGCTGAGTCACTGTCTCCGTTGAGTGGCCGGCGTGGTCAGATCCGCCGTGAGAGTCTGACCGCGAGCTATCCCCCCGCCCCTCTGCTTCCTGCTCTGCCCTAGCGTGTTGTATGTGTATGGCTGAGTCACTGTCTCCGTTGAGTGGCCGGCGTGGTCAGATCCGCCGTGAGAGTCTGACCGCGAGCTATCCCCCCGCCCCTCTGCTTCCTGCTCTGCCCTAGCGTGTTGTATGTGTATGGCTGAGTCACTGTCTCCGTTGAGTGGCCGGCGTGGTCAGATCCGCCGTGAGAGTCTGACCGCGAGCTATCCCCCCGCCCCTCTGCTTCCTGCTCTGCCCTAGCGTGTTGTATGTGTATGGCTGAGTCACTGTCTCCGTTGAGTGGCCGGCGTGGTCAGATCCGCCGTGAGAGTCTGACCGCGAGCTATCCCCCCGCCCCTCTGCTTCCTGCTCTGCCCTAGCGTGTTGTATGTGTATGGCTGAGTCACTGTCTCCGTTGAGTGGCCGGCGTGGTCAGATCCGCCGTGAGAGTCTGACCGCGAGCTATCCCCCCGCCCCTCTGCTTCCTGCTCTGCCCTAGCGTGTTGTATGTGTATGGCTGAGTCACTGTCTCCGTTGAGTGGCCGGCGTGGTCAGATCCGCCGTGAGAGTCTGACCGCGAGCTATCCCCCCGCCCCTCTGCTTCCTGCTCTGCCCTAGCGTGTTGTATGTGTATGGCTGAGTCACTGTCTCCGTTGAGTGGCCGGCGTGGTCAGATCCGCCGTGAGAGTCTGACCGCGAGCTATCCCCCCGCCCCTCTGCTTCCTGCTCTGCCCTAGCGTGTTGTATGTGTATGGCTGAGTCACTGTCTCCGTTGAGTGGCCGGCGTGGTCAGATCCGCCGTGAGAGTCTGACCGCGAGCTATCCCCCCGCCCCTCTGCTTCCTGCTCTGCCCTAGCGTGTTGTATGTGTATGGCTGAGTCACTGTCTCCGTTGAGTGGCCGGCGTGGTCAGATCCGCCGTGAGAGTCTGACCGCGAGCTATCCCCCCGCCCCTCTGCTTCCTGCTCTGCCCTAGCGTGTTGTATGTGTATGGCTGAGTCACTGTCTCCGTTGAGTGGCCGGCGTGGTCAGATCCGCCGTGAGAGTCTGACCGCGAGCTATCCCCCCGCCCCTCTGCTTCCTGCTCTGCCCTAGCGTGTTGTATGTGTATGGCTGAGTCACTGTCTCCGTTGAGTGGCCGGCGTGGTCAGATCCGCCGTGAGAGTCTGACCGCGAGCTATCCCCCCGCCCCTCTGCTTCCTGCTCTGCCCTAGCGTGTTGTATGTGTATGGCTGAGTCACTGTCTCCGTTGAGTGGCCGGCGTGGTCAGATCCGCCGTGAGAGTCTGACCGCGAGCTATCCCCCCGCCCCTCTGCTTCCTGCTCTGCCCTAGCGTGTTGTATGTGTATGGCTGAGTCACTGTCTCCGTTGAGTGGCCGGCGTGGTCAGATCCGCCGTGAGAGTCTGACCGCGAGCTATCCCCCCGCCCCTCTGCTTCCTGCTCTGCCCTAGCGTGTTGTATGTGTATGGCTGAGTCACTGTCTCCGTTGAGTGGCCGGCGTGGTCAGATCCGCCGTGAGAGTCTGACCGCGAGCTATCCCCCCGCCCCTCTGCTTCCTGCTCTGCCCTAGCGTGTTGTATGTGTATGGCTGAGTCACTGTCTCCGTTGAGTGGCCGGCGTGGTCAGATCCGCCGTGAGAGTCTGACCGCGAGCTATCCCCCCGCCCCTCTGCTTCCTGCTCTGCCCTAGCGTGTTGTATGTGTATGGCTGAGTCACTGTCTCCGTTGAGTGGCCGGCGTGGTCAGATCCGCCGTGAGAGTCTGACCGCGAGCTATCCCCCCGCCCCTCTGCTTCCTGCTCTGCCCTAGCGTGTTGTATGTGTATGGCTGAGTCACTGTCTCCGTTGAGTGGCCGGCGTGGTCAGATCCGCCGTGAGAGTCTGACCGCGAGCTATCCCCCCGCCCCTCTGCTTCCTGCTCTGCCCTAGCGTGTTGTATGTGTATGGCTGAGTCACTGTCTCCGTTGAGTGGCCGGCGTGGTCAGATCCGCCGTGAGAGTCTGACCGCGAGCTATCCCCCCGCCCCTCTGCTTCCTGCTCTGCCCTAGCGTGTTGTATGTGTATGGCTGAGTCACTGTCTCCGTTGAGTGGCCGGCGTGGTCAGATCCGCCGTGAGAGTCTGACCGCGAGCTATCCCCCCGCCCCTCTGCTTCCTGCTCTGCCCTAGCGTGTTGTATGTGTATGGCTGAGTCACTGTCTCCGTTGAGTGGCCGGCGTGGTCAGATCCGCCGTGAGAGTCTGACCGCGAGCTATCCCCCCGCCCCTCTGCTTCCTGCTCTGCCCTAGCGTGTTGTATGTGTATGGCTGAGTCACTGTCTCCGTTGAGTGGCCGGCGTGGTCAGATCCGCCGTGAGAGTCTGACCGCGAGCTATCCCCCCGCCCCTCTGCTTCCTGCTCTGCCCTAGCGTGTTGTATGTGTATGGCTGAGTCACTGTCTCCGTTGAGTGGCCGGCGTGGTCAGATCCGCCGTGAGAGTCTGACCGCGAGCTATCCCCCCGCCCCTCTGCTTCCTGCTCTGCCCTAGCGTGTTGTATGTGTATGGCTGAGTCACTGTCTCCGTTGAGTGGCCGGCGTGGTCAGATCCGCCGTGAGAGTCTGACCGCGAGCTATCCCCCCGCCCCTCTGCTTCCTGCTCTGCCCTAGCGTGTTGTATGTGTATGGCTGAGTCACTGTCTCCGTTGAGTGGCCGGCGTGGTCAGATCCGCCGTGAGAGTCTGACCGCGAGCTATCCCCCCGCCCCTCTGCTTCCTGCTCTGCCCTAGCGTGTTGTATGTGTATGGCTGAGTCACTGTCTCCGTTGAGTGGCCGGCGTGGTCAGATCCGCCGTGAGAGTCTGACCGCGAGCTATCCCCCCGCCCCTCTGCTTCCTGCTCTGCCCTAGCGTGTTGTATGTGTATGGCTGAGTCACTGTCTCCGTTGAGTGGCCGGCGTGGTCAGATCCGCCGTGAGAGTCTGACCGCGAGCTATCCCCCCGCCCCTCTGCTTCCTGCTCTGCCCTAGCGTGTTGTATGTGTATGGCTGAGTCACTGTCTCCGTTGAGTGGCCGGCGTGGTCAGATCCGCCGTGAGAGTCTGACCGCGAGCTATCCCCCCGCCCCTCTGCTTCCTGCTCTGCCCTAGCGTGTTGTATGTGTATGGCTGAGTCACTGTCTCCGTTGAGTGGCCGGCGTGGTCAGATCCGCCGTGAGAGTCTGACCGCGAGCTATCCCCCCGCCCCTCTGCTTCCTGCTCTGCCCTAGCGTGTTGTATGTGTATGGCTGAGTCACTCTCTCCGTTGAGTGGCCGGCGTGGTCAGATCCGCCGTGAGAGTCTGACCGCGAGCTATCCCCCCGCCCCTCTGCTTCCTGCTCTGCCCTAGCGTGTTGTATGTGTATGGCTGAGTCACTCTCTCCGTTGAGTGGCCGGCGTGGTCAGATCCGCCGTGAGAGTCTGACCGCGAGCTATCCCCCCGCCCCTCTGCTTCCTGCTCTGCCCTAGCGTGTTGTATGTGTATGGCTGAGTCACTCTCTCCGTTGAGTGGCCGGCGTGGTCAGATCCGCCGTGAGAGTCTGACCGCGAGCTATCCCCCCGCCCCTCTGCTTCCTGCTCTGCCCTAGCGTGTTGTATGTGTATGGCTGAGTCACTGTCTCCGTTGAGTGGCCGGCGTGGTCAGATCCGCCGTGAGAGTCTGACCGCGAGCTATCCCCCCGCCCCTCTGCTTCCTGCTCTGCCCTAGCGTGTTGTATGTGTATGGCTGAGTCACTGTCTCCGTTGAGTGGCCGGCGTGGTCAGATCCGCCGTGAGAGTCTGACCGCGAGCTATCCCCCCGCCCCTCTGCTTCCTGCTCTGCCCTAGCGTGTTGTATGTGTATGGCTGAGTCACTGTCTCCGTTGAGTGGCCGGCGTGGTCAGATCCGCCGTGAGAGTCTGACCGCGAGCTATCCCCCCGCCCCTCTGCTTCCTGCTCTGCCCTAGCGTGTTGTATGTGTATGGCTGAGTCACTCTCTCCGTTGAGTGGCCGGCGTGGTCAGATCCGCCGTGAGAGTCTGACCGCGAGCTATCCCCCCGCCCCTCTGCTTCCTGCTCTGCCCTAGCGTGTTGTATGTGTATGGCTGAGTCACTCTCTCCGTTGAGTGGCCGGCGTGGTCAGATCCGCCGTGAGAGTCTGACCGCGAGCTATCCCCCCGCCCCTCTGCTTCCTGCTCTGCCCTAGCGTGTTGTATGTGTATGGCTGAGTCACTCTCTCCGTTGAGTGGCCGGCGTGGTCAGATCCGCCGTGAGAGTCTGACCGCGAGCTATCCCCCCGCCCCTCTGCTTCCTGCTCTGCCCTAGCGTGTTGTATGTGTATGGCTGAGTCACTCTCTCCGTTGAGTGGCCGGCGTGGTCAGATCCGCCGTGAGAGTCTGACCGCGAGCTATCCCCCCGCCCCTCTGCTTCCTGCTCTGCCCTAGCGTGTTGTATGTGTATGGCTGAGTCACTCTCTCCGTTGAGTGGCCGGCGTGGTCAGATCCGCCGTGAGAGTCTGACCGCGAGCTATCCCCCCGCCCCTCTGCTTCCTGCTCTGCCCTAGCGTGTTGTATGTGTATGGCTGAGTCACTCTCTCCGTTGAGTGGCCGGCGTGGTCAGATCCGCCGTGAGAGTCTGACCGCGAGCTATCCCCCCGCCCCTCTGCTTCCTGCTCTGCCCTAGCGTGTTGTATGTGTATGGCTGAGTCACTCTCTCCGTTGAGTGGCCGGCGTGGTCAGATCCGCCGTGAGAGTCTGACCGCGAGCTATCCCCCCGCCCCTCTGCTTCCTGCTCTGCCCTAGCGTGTTGTATGTGTATGGCTGAGTCACTCTCTCCGTTGAGTGGCCGGCGTGGTCAGATCCGCCGTGAGAGTCTGACCGCGAGCTATCCCCCCGCCCCTCTGCTTCCTGCTCTGCCCTAGCGTGTTGTATGTGTATGGCTGAGTCACTCTCTCCGTTGAGTGGCCGGCGTGGTCAGATCCGCCGTGAGAGTCTGACCGCGAGCTATCCCCCCGCCCCTCTGCTTCCTGCTCTGCCCTAGCGTGTTGTATGTGTATGGCTGAGTCACTCTCTCCGTTGAGTGGCCGGCGTGGTCAGATCCGCCGTGAGAGTCTGACCGCGAGCTATCCCCCCGCCCCTCTGCTTCCTGCTCTGCCCTAGCGTGTTGTATGTGTATGGCTGAGTCACTCTCTCCGTTGAGTGGCCGGCGTGGTCAGATCCGCCGTGAGAGTCTGACCGCGAGCTATCCCCCCGCCCCTCTGCTTCCTGCTCTGCCCTAGCGTGTTGTATGTGTATGGCTGAGTCACTCTCTCCGTTGAGTGGCCGGCGTGGTCAGATCCGCCGTGAGAGTCTGACCGCGAGCTATCCCCCCGCCCCTCTGCTTCCTGCTCTGCCCTAGCGTGTTGTATGTGTATGGCTGAGTCACTCTCTCCGTTGAGTGGCCGGCGTGGTCAGATCCGCCGTGAGAGTCTGACCGCGAGCTATCCCCCCGCCCCTCTGCTTCCTGCTCTGCCCTAGCGTGTTGTATGTGTATGGCTGAGTCACTCTCTCCGTTGAGTGGCCGGCGTGGTCAGATCCGCCGTGAGAGTCTGACCGCGAGCTATCCCCCCGCCCCTCTGCTTCCTGCTCTGCCCTAGCGTGTTGTATGTGTATGGCTGAGTCACTCTCTCCGTTGAGTGGCCGGCGTGGTCAGATCCGCCGTGAGAGTCTGACCGCGAGCTATCCCCCCGCCCCTCTGCTTCCTGCTCTGCCCTAGCGTGTTGTATGTGTATGGCTGAGTCACTCTCTCCGTTGAGTGGCCGGCGTGGTCAGATCCGCCGTGAGAGTCTGACCGCGAGCTATCCCCCCGCCCCTCTGCTTCCTGCTCTGCCCTAGCGTGTTGTATGTGTATGGCTGAGTCACTCTCTCCGTTGAGTGGCCGGCGTGGTCAGATCCGCCGTGAGAGTCTGACCGCGAGCTATCCCCCCGCCCCTCTGCTTCCTGCTCTGCCCTAGCGTGTTGTATGTGTATGGCTGAGTCACTCTCTCCGTTGAGTGGCCGGCGTGGTCAGATCCGCCGTGAGAGTCTGACCGCGAGCTATCCCCCCGCCCCTCTGCTTCCTGCTCTGCCCTAGCGTGTTGTATGTGTATGGCTGAGTCACTCTCTCCGTTGAGTGGCCGGCGTGGTCAGATCCGCCGTGAGAGTCTGACCGCGAGCTATCCCCCCGCCCCTCTGCTTCCTGCTCTGCCCTAGCGTGTTGTATGTGTATGGCTGAGTCACTCTCTCCGTTGAGTGGCCGGCGTGGTCAGATCCGCCGTGAGAGTCTGACCGCGAGCTATCCCCCCGCCCCTCTGCTTCCTGCTCTGCCCTAGCGTGTTGTATGTGTATGGCTGAGTCACTCTCTCCGTTGAGTGGCCGGCGTGGTCAGATCCGCCGTGAGAGTCTGACCGCGAGCTATCCCCCCGCCCCTCTGCTTCCTGCTCTGCCCTAGCGTGTTGTATGTGTATGGCTGAGTCACTCTCTCCGTTGAGTGGCCGGCGTGGTCAGATCCGCCGTGAGAGTCTGACCGCGAGCTATCCCCCCGCCCCTCTGCTTCCTGCTCTGCCCTAGCGTGTTGTATGTGTATGGCTGAGTCACTCTCTCCGTTGAGTGGCCGGCGTGGTCAGATCCGCCGTGAGAGTCTGACCGCGAGCTATCCCCCCGCCCCTCTGCTTCCTGCTCTGCCCTAGCGTGTTGTATGTGTATGGCTGAGTCACTCTCTCCGTTGAGTGGCCGGCGTGGTCAGATCCGCCGTGAGAGTCTGACCGCGAGCTATCCCCCCGCCCCTCTGCTTCCTGCTCTGCCCTAGCGTGTTGTATGTGTATGGCTGAGTCACTCTCTCCGTTGAGTGGCCGGCGTGGTCAGATCCGCCGTGAGAGTCTGACCGCGAGCTATCCCCCCGCCCCTCTGCTTCCTGCTCTGCCCTAGCGTGTTGTATGTGTATGGCTGAGTCACTCTCTCCGTTGAGTGGCCGGCGTGGTCAGATCCGCCGTGAGAGTCTGACCGCGAGCTATCCCCCCGCCCCTCTGCTTCCTGCTCTGCCCTAGCGTGTTGTATGTGTATGGCTGAGTCACTCTCTCCGTTGAGTGGCCGGCGTGGTCAGATCCGCCGTGAGAGTCTGACCGCGAGCTATCCCCCCGCCCCTCTGCTTCCTGCTCTGCCCTAGCGTGTTGTATGTGTATGGCTGAGTCACTCTCTCCGTTGAGTGGCCGGCGTGGTCAGATCCGCCGTGAGAGTCTGACCGCGAGCTATCCCCCCGCCCCTCTGCTTCCTGCTCTGCCCTAGCGTGTTGTATGTGTATGGCTGAGTCACTCTCTCCGTTGAGTGGCCGGCGTGGTCAGATCCGCCGTGAGAGTCTGACCGCGAGCTATCCCCCCGCCCCTCTGCTTCCTGCTCTGCCCTAGCGTGTTGTATGTGTATGGCTGAGTCACTCTCTCCGTTGAGTGGCCGGCGTGGTCAGATCCGCCGTGAGAGTCTGACCGCGAGCTATCCCCCCGCCCCTCTGCTTCCTGCTCTGCCCTAGCGTGTTGTATGTGTATGGCTGAGTCACTCTCTCCGTTGAGTGGCCGGCGTGGTCAGATCCGCCGTGAGAGTCTGACCGCGAGCTATCCCCCCGCCCCTCTGCTTCCTGCTCTGCCCTAGCGTGTTGTATGTGTATGGCTGAGTCACTCTCTCCGTTGAGTGGCCGGCGTGGTCAGATCCGCCGTGAGAGTCTGACCGCGAGCTATCCCCCCGCCCCTCTGCTTCCTGCTCTGCCCTAGCGTGTTGTATGTGTATGGCTGAGTCACTCTCTCCGTTGAGTGGCCGGCGTGGTCAGATCCGCCGTGAGAGTCTGACCGCGAGCTATCCCCCCGCCCCTCTGCTTCCTGCTCTGCCCTAGCGTGTTGTATGTGTATGGCTGAGTCACTCTCTCCGTTGAGTGGCCGGCGTGGTCAGATCCGCCGTGAGAGTCTGACCGCGAGCTATCCCCCCGCCCCTCTGCTTCCTGCTCTGCCCTAGCGTGTTGTATGTGTATGGCTGAGTCACTCTCTCCGTTGAGTGGCCGGCGTGGTCAGATCCGCCGTGAGAGTCTGACCGCGAGCTATCCCCCCGCCCCTCTGCTTCCTGCTCTGCCCTAGCGTGTTGTATGTGTATGGCTGAGTCACTCTCTCCGTTGAGTGGCCGGCGTGGTCAGATCCGCCGTGAGAGTCTGACCGCGAGCTATCCCCCCGCCCCTCTGCTTCCTGCTCTGCCCTAGCGTGTTGTATGTGTATGGCTGAGTCACTCTCTCCGTTGAGTGGCCGGCGTGGTCAGATCCGCCGTGAGAGTCTGACCGCGAGCTATCCCCCCGCCCCTCTGCTTCCTGCTCTGCCCTAGCGTGTTGTATGTGTATGGCTGAGTCACTCTCTCCGTTGAGTGGCCGGCGTGGTCAGATCCGCCGTGAGAGTCTGACCGCGAGCTATCCCCCCGCCCCTCTGCTTCCTGCTCTGCCCTAGCGTGTTGTATGTGTATGGCTGAGTCACTCTCTCCGTTGAGTGGCCGGCGTGGTCAGATCCGCCGTGAGAGTCTGACCGCGAGCTATCCCCCCGCCCCTCTGCTTCCTGCTCTGCCCTAGCGTGTTGTATGTGTATGGCTGAGTCACTCTCTCCGTTGAGTGGCCGGCGTGGTCAGATCCGCCGTGAGAGTCTGACCGCGAGCTATCCCCCCGCCCCTCTGCTTCCTGCTCTGCCCTAGCGTGTTGTATGTGTATGGCTGAGTCACTCTCTCCGTTGAGTGGCCGGCGTGGTCAGATCCGCCGTGAGAGTCTGACCGCGAGCTATCCCCCCGCCCCTCTGCTTCCTGCTCTGCCCTAGCGTGTTGTATGTGTATGGCTGAGTCACTCTCTCCGTTGAGTGGCCGGCGTGGTCAGATCCGCCGTGAGAGTCTGACCGCGAGCTATCCCCCCGCCCCTCTGCTTCCTGCTCTGCCCTAGCGTGTTGTATGTGTATGGCTGAGTCACTCTCTCCGTTGAGTGGCCGGCGTGGTCAGATCCGCCGTGAGAGTCTGACCGCGAGCTATCCCCCCGCCCCTCTGCTTCCTGCTCTGCCCTAGCGTGTTGTATGTGTATGGCTGAGTCACTCTCTCCGTTGAGTGGCCGGCGTGGTCAGATCCGCCGTGAGAGTCTGACCGCGAGCTATCCCCCCGCCCCTCTGCTTCCTGCTCTGCCCTAGCGTGTTGTATGTGTATGGCTGAGTCACTCTCTCCGTTGAGTGGCCGGCGTGGTCAGATCCGCCGTGAGAGTCTGACCGCGAGCTATCCCCCCGCCCCTCTGCTTCCTGCTCTGCCCTAGCGTGTTGTATGTGTATGGCTGAGTCACTCTCTCCGTTGAGTGGCCGGCGTGGTCAGATCCGCCGTGAGAGTCTGACCGCGAGCTATCCCCCCGCCCCTCTGCTTCCTGCTCTGCCCTAGCGTGTTGTATGTGTATGGCTGAGTCACTCTCTCCGTTGAGTGGCCGGCGTGGTCAGATCCGCCGTGAGAGTCTGACCGCGAGCTATCCCCCCGCCCCTCTGCTTCCTGCTCTGCCCTAGCGTGTTGTATGTGTATGGCTGAGTCACTCTCTCCGTTGAGTGGCCGGCGTGGTCAGATCCGCCGTGAGAGTCTGACCGCGAGCTATCCCCCCGCCCCTCTGCTTCCTGCTCTGCCCTAGCGTGTTGTATGTGTATGGCTGAGTCACTCTCTCCGTTGAGTGGCCGGCGTGGTCAGATCCGCCGTGAGAGTCTGACCGCGAGCTATCCCCCCGCCCCTCTGCTTCCTGCTCTGCCCTAGCGTGTTGTATGTGTATGGCTGAGTCACTCTCTCCGTTGAGTGGCCGGCGTGGTCAGATCCGCCGTGAGAGTCTGACCGCGAGCTATCCCCCCGCCCCTCTGCTTCCTGCTCTGCCCTAGCGTGTTGTATGTGTATGGCTGAGTCACTCTCTCCGTTGAGTGGCCGGCGTGGTCAGATCCGCCGTGAGAGTCTGACCGCGAGCTATCCCCCCGCCCCTCTGCTTCCTGCTCTGCCCTAGCGTGTTGTATGTGTATGGCTGAGTCACTCTCTCCGTTGAGTGGCCGGCGTGGTCAGATCCGCCGTGAGAGTCTGACCGCGAGCTATCCCCCCGCCCCTCTGCTTCCTGCTCTGCCCTAGCGTGTTGTATGTGTATGGCTGAGTCACTCTCTCCGTTGAGTGGCCGGCGTGGTCAGATCCGCCGTGAGAGTCTGACCGCGAGCTATCCCCCCGCCCCTCTGCTTCCTGCTCTGCCCTAGCGTGTTGTATGTGTATGGCTGAGTCACTCTCTCCGTTGAGTGGCCGGCGTGGTCAGATCCGCCGTGAGAGTCTGACCGCGAGCTATCCCCCCGCCCCTCTGCTTCCTGCTCTGCCCTAGCGTGTTGTATGTGTATGGCTGAGTCACTCTCTCCGTTGAGTGGCCGGCGTGGTCAGATCCGCCGTGAGAGTCTGACCGCGAGCTATCCCCCCGCCCCTCTGCTTCCTGCTCTGCCCTAGCGTGTTGTATGTGTATGGCTGAGTCACTCTCTCCGTTGAGTGGCCGGCGTGGTCAGATCCGCCGTGAGAGTCTGACCGCGAGCTATCCCCCCGCCCCTCTGCTTCCTGCTCTGCCCTAGCGTGTTGTATGTGTATGGCTGAGTCACTCTCTCCGTTGAGTGGCCGGCGTGGTCAGATCCGCCGTGAGAGTCTGACCGCGAGCTATCCCCCCGCCCCTCTGCTTCCTGCTCTGCCCTAGCGTGTTGTATGTGTATGGCTGAGTCACTCTCTCCGTTGAGTGGCCGGCGTGGTCAGATCCGCCGTGAGAGTCTGACCGCGAGCTATCCCCCCGCCCCTCTGCTTCCTGCTCTGCCCTAGCGTGTTGTATGTGTATGGCTGAGTCACTCTCTCCGTTGAGTGGCCGGCGTGGTCAGATCCGCCGTGAGAGTCTGACCGCGAGCTATCCCCCCGCCCCTCTGCTTCCTGCTCTGCCCTAGCGTGTTGTATGTGTATGGCTGAGTCACTCTCTCCGTTGAGTGGCCGGCGTGGTCAGATCCGCCGTGAGAGTCTGACCGCGAGCTATCCCCCCGCCCCTCTGCTTCCTGCTCTGCCCTAGCGTGTTGTATGTGTATGGCTGAGTCACTCTCTCCGTTGAGTGGCCGGCGTGGTCAGATCCGCCGTGAGAGTCTGACCGCGAGCTATCCCCCCGCCCCTCTGCTTCCTGCTCTGCCTAGCGTGTTGTATGTGTATGGCTGAGTCACTCTCTCCGTTGAGTGGCCGGCGTGGTCAGATCCGCCGTGAGAGTCTGACCGCGAGCTATCCCCCCGCCCCTCTGCTTCCTGCTCTGCCCTAGCGTGTTGTATGTGTATGGCTGAGTCACTCTCTCCGTTGAGTGGCCGGCGTGGTCAGATCCGCCGTGAGAGTCTGACCGCGAGCTATCCCCCCGCCCCTCTGCTTCCTGCTCTGCCTAGCGTGTTGTATGTGTATGGCTGAGTCACTCTCTCCGTTGAGTGGCCGGCGTGGTCAGATCCGCCGTGAGAGTCTGACCGCGAGCTATCCCCCCGCCCCTCTGCTTCCTGCTCTGCCCTAGCGTGTTGTATGTGTATGGCTGAGTCACTCTCTCCGTTGAGTGGCCGGCGTGGTCAGATCCGCCGTGAGAGTCTGACCGCGAGCTATCCCCCCGCCCCTCTGCTTCCTGCTCTGCCCTAGCGTGTTGTATGTGTATGGCTGAGTCACTCTCTCCGTTGAGTGGCCGGCGTGGTCAGATCCGCCGTGAGAGTCTGACCGCGAGCTATCCCCCCGCCCCTCTGCTTCCTGCTCTGCCCTAGCGTGTTGTATGTGTATGGCTGAGTCACTCTCTCCGTTGAGTGGCCGGCGTGGTCAGATCCGCCGTGAGAGTCTGACCGCGAGCTATCCCCCCGCCCCTCTGCTTCCTGCTCTGCCCTAGCGTGTTGTATGTGTATGGCTGAGTCACTCTCTCCGTTGAGTGGCCGGCGTGGTCAGATCCGCCGTGAGAGTCTGACCGCGAGCTATCCCCCCGCCCCTCTGCTTCCTGCTCTGCCCTAGCGTGTTGTATGTGTATGGCTGAGTCACTCTCTCCGTTGAGTGGCCGGCGTGGTCAGATCCGCCGTGAGAGTCTGACCGCGAGCTATCCCCCCGCCCCTCTGCTTCCTGCTCTGCCCTAGCGTGTTGTATGTGTATGGCTGAGTCACTCTCTCCGTTGAGTGGCCGGCGTGGTCAGATCCGCCGTGAGAGTCTGACCGCGAGCTATCCCCCCGCCCCTCTGCTTCCTGCTCTGCCCTAGCGTGTTGTATGTGTATGGCTGAGTCACTCTCTCCGTTGAGTGGCCGGCGTGGTCAGATCCGCCGTGAGAGTCTGACCGCGAGCTATCCCCCCGCCCCTCTGCTTCCTGCTCTGCCCTAGCGTGTTGTATGTGTATGGCTGAGTCACTCTCTCCGTTGAGTGGCCGGCGTGGTCAGATCCGCCGTGAGAGTCTGACCGCGAGCTATCCCCCCGCCCCTCTGCTTCCTGCTCTGCCCTAGCGTGTTGTATGTGTATGGCTGAGTCACTCTCTCCGTTGAGTGGCCGGCGTGGTCAGATCCGCCGTGAGAGTCTGACCGCGAGCTATCCCCCCGCCCCTCTGCTTCCTGCTCTGCCCTAGCGTGTTGTATGTGTATGGCTGAGTCACTCTCTCCGTTGAGTGGCCGGCGTGGTCAGATCCGCCGTGAGAGTCTGACCGCGAGCTATCCCCCCGCCCCTCTGCTTCCTGCTCTGCCCTAGCGTGTTGTATGTGTATGGCTGAGTCACTCTCTCCGTTGAGTGGCCGGCGTGGTCAGATCCGCCGTGAGAGTCTGACCGCGAGCTATCCCCCCGCCCCTCTGCTTCCTGCTCTGCCCTAGCGTGTTGTATGTGTATGGCTGAGTCACTCTCTCCGTTGAGTGGCCGGCGTGGTCAGATCCGCCGTGAGAGTCTGACCGCGAGCTATCCCCCCGCCCCTCTGCTTCCTGCTCTGCCTAGCGTGTTGTATGTGTATGGCTGAGTCACTCTCTCCGTTGAGTGGCCGGCGTGGTCAGATCCGCCGTGAGAGTCTGACCGCGAGCTATCCCCCCGCCCCTCTGCTTCCTGCTCTGCCCTAGCGTGTTGTATGTGTATGGCTGAGTCACTCTCTCCGTTGAGTGGCCGGCGTGGTCAGATCCGCCGTGAGAGTCTGACCGCGAGCTATCCCCCCGCCCCTCTGCTTCCTGCTCTGCCCTAGCGTGTTGTATGTGTATGGCTGAGTCACTCTCTCCGTTGAGTGGCCGGCGTGGTCAGATCCGCCGTGAGAGTCTGACCGCGAGCTATCCCCCCGCCCCTCTGCTTCCTGCTCTGCCCTAGCGTGTTGTATGTGTATGGCTGAGTCACTCTCTCCGTTGAGTGGCCGGCGTGGTCAGATCCGCCGTGAGAGTCTGACCGCGAGCTATCCCCCCGCCCCTCTGCTTCCTGCTCTGCCCTAGCGTGTTGTATGTGTATGGCTGAGTCACTCTCTCCGTTGAGTGGCCGGCGTGGTCAGATCCGCCGTGAGAGTCTGACCGCGAGCTATCCCCCCGCCCCTCTGCTTCCTGCTCTGCCCTAGCGTGTTGTATGTGTATGGCTGAGTCACTCTCTCCGTTGAGTGGCCGGCGTGGTCAGATCCGCCGTGAGAGTCTGACCGCGAGCTATCCCCCCGCCCCTCTGCTTCCTGCTCTGCCCTAGCGTGTTGTATGTGTATGGCTGAGTCACTCTCTCCGTTGAGTGGCCGGCGTGGTCAGATCCGCCGTGAGAGTCTGACCGCGAGCTATCCCCCCGCCCCTCTGCTTCCTGCTCTGCCCTAGCGTGTTGTATGTGTATGGCTGAGTCACTCTCTCCGTTGAGTGGCCGGCGTGGTCAGATCCGCCGTGAGAGTCTGACCGCGAGCTATCCCCCCGCCCCTCTGCTTCCTGCTCTGCCCTAGCGTGTTGTATGTGTATGGCTGAGTCACTCTCTCCGTTGAGTGGCCGGCGTGGTCAGATCCGCCGTGAGAGTCTGACCGCGAGCTATCCCCCCGCCCCTCTGCTTCCTGCTCTGCCCTAGCGTGTTGTATGTGTATGGCTGAGTCACTCTCTCCGTTGAGTGGCCGGCGTGGTCAGATCCGCCGTGAGAGTCTGACCGCGAGCTATCCCCCCGCCCCTCTGCTTCCTGCTCTGCCTAGCGTGTTGTATGTGTATGGCTGAGTCACTCTCTCCGTTGAGTGGCCGGCGTGGTCAGATCCGCCGTGAGAGTCTGACCGCGAGCTATCCCCCCGCCCCTCTGCTTCCTGCTCTGCCCTAGCGTGTTGTATGTGTATGGCTGAGTCACTCTCTCCGTTGAG
Organism: Caranx ignobilis; assembly: GCA_021432705.1. Taxonomy (NCBI): domain Eukaryota; kingdom Metazoa; phylum Chordata; class Actinopteri; order Carangiformes; family Carangidae; genus Caranx; species Caranx ignobilis. Next base: position 912,254 of record JAFHLA010000056.1, read on the forward strand.
TGGCCGGCGTGGTCAGATCCGCCGTGAGAGTCTGACCGCGAGCTATCCCCCCGCCCCTCTGCTTCCTGCTCTGCCCTAGCGTGTTGTATGTGTATGGCTGAGTCACTCTCTCCGTTGAGTGGCCGGCGTGGTCAGATCCGCCGTGAGAGTCTGACCGCGAGCTATCCCCCCGCCCCTCTGCTTCCTGCTCTGCCTAGCGTGTTGTATGTGTATGGCTGAGTCACTCTCTCCGTTGAGTGGCCGGCGTGGTCAGATCCGCCGTGAGAGTCTGACCGCGAGCTATCCCCCCGCCCCTCTGCTTCCTGCTCTGCCCTAGCGTGTTGTATGTGTATGGCTGAGTCACTCTCTCCGTTGAGTGGCCGGCGTGGTCAGATCCGCCGTGAGAGTCTGACCGCGAGCTATCCCCCCGCCCCTCTGCTTCCTGCTCTGCCCTAGCGTGTTGTATGTGTATGGCTGAGTCACTCTCTCCGTTGAGTGGCCGGCGTGGTCAGATCCGCCGTGAGAGTCTGACCGCGAGCTATCCCCCCGCCCCTCTGCTTCCTGCTCTGCCCTAGCGTGTTGTATGTGTATGGCTGAGTCACTCTCTCCGTTGAGTGGCCGGCGTGGTCAGATCCGCCGTGAGAGTCTGACCGCGAGCTATCCCCCCGCCCCTCTGCTTCCTGCTCTGCCCTAGCGTGTTGTATGTGTATGGCTGAGTCACTCTCTCCGTTGAGTGGCCGGCGTGGTCAGATCCGCCGTGAGAGTCTGACCGCGAGCTATCCCCCCGCCCCTCTGCTTCCTGCTCTGCCCTAGCGTGTTGTATGTGTATGGCTGAGTCACTCTCTCCGTTGAGTGGCCGGCGTGGTCAGATCCGCCGTGAGAGTCTGACCGCGAGCTATCCCCCCGCCCCTCTGCTTCCTGCTCTGCCCTAGCGTGTTGTATGTGTATGGCTGAGTCACTCTCTCCGTTGAGTGGCCGGCGTGGTCAGATCCGCCGTGAGAGTCTGACCGCGAGCTATCCCCCCGCCCCTCTGCTTCCTGCTCTGCCCTAGCGTGTTGTATGTGTATGGCTGAGTCACTCTCTCCGTTGAGTGGCCGGCGTGGTCAGATCCGCCGTGAGAGTCTGACCGCGAGCTATCCCCCCGCCCCTCTGCTTCCTGCTCTGCCCTAGCGTGTTGTATGTGTATGGCTGAGTCACTCTCTCCGTTGAGTGGCCGGCGTGGTCAGATCCGCCGTGAGAGTCTGACCGCGAGCTATCCCCCCGCCCCTCTGCTTCCTGCTCTGCCCTAGCGTGTTGTATGTGTATGGCTGAGTCACTCTCTCCGTTGAGTGGCCGGCGTGGTCAGATCCGCCGTGAGAGTCTGACCGCGAGCTATCCCCCCGCCCCTCTGCTTCCTGCTCTGCCCTAGCGTGTTGTATGTGTATGGCTGAGTCACTCTCTCCGTTGAGTGGCCGGCGTGGTCAGATCCGCCGTGAGAGTCTGACCGCGAGCTATCCCCCCGCCCCTCTGCTTCCTGCTCTGCCCTAGCGTGTTGTATGTGTATGGCTGAGTCACTCTCTCCGTTGAGTGGCCGGCGTGGTCAGATCCGCCGTGAGAGTCTGACCGCGAGCTATCCCCCCGCCCCTCTGCTTCCTGCTCTGCCCTAGCGTGTTGTATGTGTATGGCTGAGTCACTCTCTCCGTTGAGTGGCCGGCGTGGTCAGATCCGCCGTGAGAGTCTGACCGCGAGCTATCCCCCCGCCCCTCTGCTTCCTGCTCTGCCTAGCGTGTTGTATGTGTATGGCTGAGTCACTCTCTCCGTTGAGTGGCCGGCGTGGTCAGATCCGCCGTGAGAGTCTGACCGCGAGCTATCCCCCCGCCCCTCTGCTTCCTGCTCTGCCCTAGCGTGTTGTATGTGTATGGCTGAGTCACTCTCTCCGTTGAGTGGCCGGCGTGGTCAGATCCGCCGTGAGAGTCTGACCGCGAGCTATCCCCCCGCCCCTCTGCTTCCTGCTCTGCCTAGCGTGTTGTATGTGTATGGCTGAGTCACTCTCTCCGTTGAGTGGCCGGCGTGGTCAGATCCGCCGTGAGAGTCTGACCGCGAGCTATCCCCCCGCCCCTCTGCTTCCTGCTCTGCCCTAGCGTGTTGTATGTGTATGGCTGAGTCACTCTCTCCGTTGAGTGGCCGGCGTGGTCAGATCCGCCGTGAGAGTCTGACCGCGAGCTATCCCCCCGCCCCTCTGCTTCCTGCTCTGCCCTAGCGTGTTGTATGTGTATGGCTGAGTCACTCTCTCCGTTGAGTGGCCGGCGTGGTCAGATCCGCCGTGAGAGTCTGACCGCGAGCTATCCCCCCGCCCCTCTGCTTCCTGCTCTGCCCTAGCGTGTTGTATGTGTATGGCTGAGTCACTCTCTCCGTTGAGTGGCCGGCGTGGTCAGATCCGCCGTGAGAGTCTGACCGCGAGCTATCCCCCCGCCCCTCTGCTTCCTGCTCTGCCTAGCGTGTTGTATGTGTATGGCTGAGTCACTCTCTCCGTTGAGTGGCCGGCGTGGTCAGATCCGCCGTGAGAGTCTGACCGCGAGCTATCCCCCCGCCCCTCTGCTTCCTGCTCTGCCCTAGCGTGTTGTATGTGTATGGCTGAGTCACTCTCTCCGTTGAGTGGCCGGCGTGGTCAGATCCGCCGTGAGAGTCTGACCGCGAGCTATCCCCCCGCCCCTCTGCTTCCTGCTCTGCCCTAGCGTGTTGTATGTGTATGGCTGAGTCACTCTCTCCGTTGAGTGGCCGGCGTGGTCAGATCCGCCGTGAGAGTCTGACCGCGAGCTATCCCCCCGCCCCTCTGCTTCCTGCTCTGCCCTAGCGTGTTGTATGTGTATGGCTGAGTCACTCTCTCCGTTGAGTGGCCGGCGTGGTCAGATCCGCCGTGAGAGTCTGACCGCGAGCTATCCCCCCGCCCCTCTGCTTCCTGCTCTGCCCTAGCGTGTTGTATGTGTATGGCTGAGTCACTCTCTCCGTTGAGTGGCCGGCGTGGTCAGATCCGCCGTGAGAGTCTGACCGCGAGCTATCCCCCCGCCCCTCTGCTTCCTGCTCTGCCCTAGCGTGTTGTATGTGTATGGCTGAGTCACTCTCTCCGTTGAGTGGCCGGCGTGGTCAGATCCGCCGTGAGAGTCTGACCGCGAGCTATCCCCCCGCCCCTCTGCTTCCTGCTCTGCCCTAGCGTGTTGTATGTGTATGGCTGAGTCACTCTCTCCGTTGAGTGGCCGGCGTGGTCAGATCCGCCGTGAGAGTCTGACCGCGAGCTATCCCCCCGCCCCTCTGCTTCCTGCTCTGCCCTAGCGTGTTGTATGTGTATGGCTGAGTCACTCTCTCCGTTGAGTGGCCGGCGTGGTCAGATCCGCCGTGAGAGTCTGACCGCGAGCTATCCCCCCGCCCCTCTGCTTCCTGCTCTGCCCTAGCGTGTTGTATGTGTATGGCTGAGTCACTCTCTCCGTTGAGTGGCCGGCGTGGTCAGATCCGCCGTGAGAGTCTGACCGCGAGCTATCCCCCCGCCCCTCTGCTTCCTGCTCTGCCCTAGCGTGTTGTATGTGTATGGCTGAGTCACTCTCTCCGTTGAGTGGCCGGCGTGGTCAGATCCGCCGTGAGAGTCTGACCGCGAGCTATCCCCCCGCCCCTCTGCTTCCTGCTCTGCCCTAGCGTGTTGTATGTGTATGGCTGAGTCACTCTCTCCGTTGAGTGGCCGGCGTGGTCAGATCCGCCGTGAGAGTCTGACCGCGAGCTATCCCCCCGCCCCTCTGCTTCCTGCTCTGCCCTAGCGTGTTGTATGTGTATGGCTGAGTCACTCTCTCCGTTGAGTGGCCGGCGTGGTCAGATCCGCCGTGAGAGTCTGACCGCGAGCTATCCCCCCGCCCCTCTGCTTCCTGCTCTGCCCTAGCGTGTTGTATGTGTATGGCTGAGTCACTCTCTCCGTTGAGTGGCCGGCGTGGTCAGATCCGCCGTGAGAGTCTGACCGCGAGCTATCCCCCCGCCCCTCTGCTTCCTGCTCTGCCCTAGCGTGTTGTATGTGTATGGCTGAGTCACTCTCTCCGTTGAGTGGCCGGCGTGGTCAGATCCGCCGTGAGAGTCTGACCGCGAGCTATCCCCCCGCCCCTCTGCTTCCTGCTCTGCCCTAGCGTGTTGTATGTGTATGGCTGAGTCACTCTCTCCGTTGAGTGGCCGGCGTGGTCAGATCCGCCGTGAGAGTCTGACCGCGAGCTATCCCCCCGCCCCTCTGCTTCCTGCTCTGCCCTAGCGTGTTGTATGTGTATGGCTGAGTCACTCTCTCCGTTGAGTGGCCGGCGTGGTCAGATCCGCCGTGAGAGTCTGACCGCGAGCTATCCCCCCGCCCCTCTGCTTCCTGCTCTGCCCTAGCGTGTTGTATGTGTATGGCTGAGTCACTCTCTCCGTTGAGTGGCCGGCGTGGTCAGATCCGCCGTGAGAGTCTGACCGCGAGCTATCCCCCCGCCCCTCTGCTTCCTGCTCTGCCCTAGCGTGTTGTATGTGTATGGCTGAGTCACTCTCTCCGTTGAGTGGCCGGCGTGGTCAGATCCGCCGTGAGAGTCTGACCGCGAGCTATCCCCCCGCCCCTCTGCTTCCTGCTCTGCCCTAGCGTGTTGTATGTGTATGGCTGAGTCACTCTCTCCGTTGAGTGGCCGGCGTGGTCAGATCCGCCGTGAGAGTCTGACCGCGAGCTATCCCCCCGCCCCTCTGCTTCCTGCTCTGCCCTAGCGTGTTGTATGTGTATGGCTGAGTCACTCTCTCCGTTGAGTGGCCGGCGTGGTCAGATCCGCCGTGAGAGTCTGACCGCGAGCTATCCCCCCGCCCCTCTGCTTCCTGCTCTGCCCTAGCGTGTTGTATGTGTATGGCTGAGTCACTCTCTCCGTTGAGTGGCCGGCGTGGTCAGATCCGCCGTGAGAGTCTGACCGCGAGCTATCCCCCCGCCCCTCTGCTTCCTGCTCTGCCCTAGCGTGTTGTATGTGTATGGCTGAGTCACTCTCTCCGTTGAGTGGCCGGCGTGGTCAGATCCGCCGTGAGAGTCTGACCGCGAGCTATCCCCCCGCCCCTCTGCTTCCTGCTCTGCCCTAGCGTGTTGTATGTGTATGGCTGAGTCACTCTCTCCGTTGAGTGGCCGGCGTGGTCAGATCCGCCGTGAGAGTCTGACCGCGAGCTATCCCCCCGCCCCTCTGCTTCCTGCTCTGCCCTAGCGTGTTGTATGTGTATGGCTGAGTCACTCTCTCCGTTGAGTGGCCGGCGTGGTCAGATCCGCCGTGAGAGTCTGACCGCGAGCTATCCCCCCGCCCCTCTGCTTCCTGCTCTGCCCTAGCGTGTTGTATGTGTATGGCTGAGTCACTCTCTCCGTTGAGTGGCCGGCGTGGTCAGATCCGCCGTGAGAGTCTGACCGCGAGCTATCCCCCCGCCCCTCTGCTTCCTGCTCTGCCCTAGCGTGTTGTATGTGTATGGCTGAGTCACTCTCTCCGTTGAGTGGCCGGCGTGGTCAGATCCGCCGTGAGAGTCTGACCGCGAGCTATCCCCCCGCCCCTCTGCTTCCTGCTCTGCCCTAGCGTGTTGTATGTGTATGGCTGAGTCACTCTCTCCGTTGAGTGGCCGGCGTGGTCAGATCCGCCGTGAGAGTCTGACCGCGAGCTATCCCCCCGCCCCTCTGCTTCCTGCTCTGCCCTAGCGTGTTGTATGTGTATGGCTGAGTCACTCTCTCCGTTGAGTGGCCGGCGTGGTCAGATCCGCCGTGAGAGTCTGACCGCGAGCTATCCCCCCGCCCCTCTGCTTCCTGCTCTGCCCTAGCGTGTTGTATGTGTATGGCTGAGTCACTCTCTCCGTTGAGTGGCCGGCGTGGTCAGATCCGCCGTGAGAGTCTGACCGCGAGCTATCCCCCCGCCCCTCTGCTTCCTGCTCTGCCTAGCGTGTTGTATGTGTATGGCTGAGTCACTCTCTCCGTTGAGTGGCCGGCGTGGTCAGATCCGCCGTGAGAGTCTGACCGCGAGCTATCCCCCCGCCCCTCTGCTTCCTGCTCTGCCCTAGCGTGTTGTATGTGTATGGCTGAGTCACTCTCTCCGTTGAGTGGCCGGCGTGGTCAGATCCGCCGTGAGAGTCTGACCGCGAGCTATCCCCCCGCCCCTCTGCTTCCTGCTCTGCCTAGCGTGTTGTATGTGTATGGCTGAGTCACTCTCTCCGTTGAGTGGCCGGCGTGGTCAGATCCGCCGTGAGAGTCTGACCGCGAGCTATCCCCCCGCCCCTCTGCTTCCTGCTCTGCCCTAGCGTGTTGTATGTGTATGGCTGAGTCACTCTCTCCGTTGAGTGGCCGGCGTGGTCAGATCCGCCGTGAGAGTCTGACCGCGAGCTATCCCCCCGCCCCTCTGCTTCCTGCTCTGCCCTAGCGTGTTGTATGTGTATGGCTGAGTCACTCTCTCCGTTGAGTGGCCGGCGTGGTCAGATCCGCCGTGAGAGTCTGACCGCGAGCTATCCCCCCGCCCCTCTGCTTCCTGCTCTGCCCTAGCGTGTTGTATGTGTATGGCTGAGTCACTCTCTCCGTTGAGTGGCCGGCGTGGTCAGATCCGCCGTGAGAGTCTGACCGCGAGCTATCCCCCCGCCCCTCTGCTTCCTGCTCTGCCCTAGCGTGTTGTATGTGTATGGCTGAGTCACTCTCTCCGTTGAGTGGCCGGCGTGGTCAGATCCGCCGTGAGAGTCTGACCGCGAGCTATCCCCCCGCCCCTCTGCTTCCTGCTCTGCCCTAGCGTGTTGTATGTGTATGGCTGAGTCACTCTCTCCGTTGAGTGGCCGGCGTGGTCAGATCCGCCGTGAGAGTCTGACCGCGAGCTATCCCCCCGCCCCTCTGCTTCCTGCTCTGCCCTAGCGTGTTGTATGTGTATGGCTGAGTCACTCTCTCCGTTGAGTGGCCGGCGTGGTCAGATCCGCCGTGAGAGTCTGACCGCGAGCTATCCCCCCGCCCCTCTGCTTCCTGCTCTGCCCTAGCGTGTTGTATGTGTATGGCTGAGTCACTCTCTCCGTTGAGTGGCCGGCGTGGTCAGATCCGCCGTGAGAGTCTGACCGCGAGCTATCCCCCCGCCCCTCTGCTTCCTGCTCTGCCCTAGCGTGTTGTATGTGTATGGCTGAGTCACTCTCTCCGTTGAGTGGCCGGCGTGGTCAGATCCGCCGTGAGAGTCTGACCGCGAGCTATCCCCCCGCCCCTCTGCTTCCTGCTCTGCCCTAGCGTGTTGTATGTGTATGGCTGAGTCACTCTCTCCGTTGAGTGGCCGGCGTGGTCAGATCCGCCGTGAGAGTCTGACCGCGAGCTATCCCCCCGCCCCTCTGCTTCCTGCTCTGCCCTAGCGTGTTGTATGTGTATGGCTGAGTCACTCTCTCCGTTGAGTGGCCGGCGTGGTCAGATCCGCCGTGAGAGTCTGACCGCGAGCTATCCCCCCGCCCCTCTGCTTCCTGCTCTGCCCTAGCGTGTTGTATGTGTATGGCTGAGTCACTCTCTCCGTTGAGTGGCCGGCGTGGTCAGATCCGCCGTGAGAGTCTGACCGCGAGCTATCCCCCCGCCCCTCTGCTTCCTGCTCTGCCCTAGCGTGTTGTATGTGTATGGCTGAGTCACTCTCTCCGTTGAGTGGCCGGCGTGGTCAGATCCGCCGTGAGAGTCTGACCGCGAGCTATCCCCCCGCCCCTCTGCTTCCTGCTCTGCCCTAGCGTGTTGTATGTGTATGGCTGAGTCACTCTCTCCGTTGAGTGGCCGGCGTGGTCAGATCCGCCGTGAGAGTCTGACCGCGAGCTATCCCCCCGCCCCTCTGCTTCCTGCTCTGCCCTAGCGTGTTGTATGTGTATGGCTGAGTCACTCTCTCCGTTGAGTGGCCGGCGTGGTCAGATCCGCCGTGAGAGTCTGACCGCGAGCTATCCCCCCGCCCCTCTGCTTCCTGCTCTGCCCTAGCGTGTTGTATGTGTATGGCTGAGTCACTCTCTCCGTTGAGTGGCCGGCGTGGTCAGATCCGCCGTGAGAGTCTGACCGCGAGCTATCCCCCCGCCCCTCTGCTTCCTGCTCTGCCCTAGCGTGTTGTATGTGTATGGCTGAGTCACTCTCTCCGTTGAGTGGCCGGCGTGGTCAGATCCGCCGTGAGAGTCTGACCGCGAGCTATCCCCCCGCCCCTCTGCTTCCTGCTCTGCCCTAGCGTGTTGTATGTGTATGGCTGAGTCACTCTCTCCGTTGAGTGGCCGGCGTGGTCAGATCCGCCGTGAGAGTCTGACCGCGAGCTATCCCCCCGCCCCTCTGCTTCCTGCTCTGCCCTAGCGTGTTGTATGTGTATGGCTGAGTCACTCTCTCCGTTGAGTGGCCGGCGTGGTCAGATCCGCCGTGAGAGTCTGACCGCGAGCTATCCCCCCGCCCCTCTGCTTCCTGCTCTGCCCTAGCGTGTTGTATGTGTATGGCTGAGTCACTCTCTCCGTTGAGTGGCCGGCGTGGTCAGATCCGCCGTGAGAGTCTGACCGCGAGCTATCCCCCCGCCCCTCTGCTTCCTGCTCTGCCCTAGCGTGTTGTATGTGTATGGCTGAGTCACTCTCTCCGTTGAGTGGCCGGCGTGGTCAGATCCGCCGTGAGAGTCTGACCGCGAGCTATCCCCCCGCCCCTCTGCTTCCTGCTCTGCCCTAGCGTGTTGTATGTGTATGGCTGAGTCACTCTCTCCGTTGAGTGGCCGGCGTGGTCAGATCCGCCGTGAGAGTCTGACCGCGAGCTATCCCCCCGCCCCTCTGCTTCCTGCTCTGCCCTAGCGTGTTGTATGTGTATGGCTGAGTCACTCTCTCCGTTGAGTGGCCGGCGTGGTCAGATCCGCCGTGAGAGTCTGACCGCGAGCTATCCCCCCGCCCCTCTGCTTCCTGCTCTGCCCTAGCGTGTTGTATGTGTATGGCTGAGTCACTCTCTCCGTTGAGTGGCCGGCGTGGTCAGATCCGCCGTGAGAGTCTGACCGCGAGCTATCCCCCCGCCCCTCTGCTTCCTGCTCTGCCCTAGCGTGTTGTATGTGTATGGCTGAGTCACTCTCTCCGTTGAGTGGCCGGCGTGGTCAGATCCGCCGTGAGAGTCTGACCGCGAGCTATCCCCCCGCCCCTCTGCTTCCTGCTCTGCCCTAGCGTGTTGTATGTGTATGGCTGAGTCACTCTCTCCGTTGAGTGGCCGGCGTGGTCAGATCCGCCGTGAGAGTCTGACCGCGAGCTATCCCCCCGCCCCTCTGCTTCCTGCTCTGCCCTAGCGTGTTGTATGTGTATGGCTGAGTCACTCTCTCCGTTGAGTGGCCGGCGTGGTCAGATCCGCCGTGAGAGTCTGACCGCGAGCTATCCCCCCGCCCCTCTGCTTCCTGCTCTGCCCTAGCGTGTTGTATGTGTATGGCTGAGTCACTCTCTCCGTTGAGTGGCCGGCGTGGTCAGATCCGCCGTGAGAGTCTGACCGCGAGCTATCCCCCCGCCCCTCTGCTTCCTGCTCTGCCCTAGCGTGTTGTATGTGTATGGCTGAGTCACTCTCTCCGTTGAGTGGCCGGCGTGGTCAGATCCGCCGTGAGAGTCTGACCGCGAGCTATCCCCCCGCCCCTCTGCTTCCTGCTCTGCCCTAGCGTGTTGTATGTGTATGGCTGAGTCACTCTCTCCGTTGAGTGGCCGGCGTGGTCAGATCCGCCGTGAGAGTCTGACCGCGAGCTATCCCCCCGCCCCTCTGCTTCCTGCTCTGCCCTAGCGTGTTGTATGTGTATGGCTGAGTCACTCTCTCCGTTGAGTGGCCGGCGTGGTCAGATCCGCCGTGAGAGTCTGACCGCGAGCTATCCCCCCGCCCCTCTGCTTCCTGCTCTGCCCTAGCGTGTTGTATGTGTATGGCTGAGTCACTCTCTCCGTTGAGTGGCCGGCGTGGTCAGATCCGCCGTGAGAGTCTGACCGCGAGCTATCCCCCCGCCCCTCTGCTTCCTGCTCTGCCCTAGCGTGTTGTATGTGTATGGCTGAGTCACTCTCTCCGTTGAGTGGCCGGCGTGGTCAGATCCGCCGTGAGAGTCTGACCGCGAGCTATCCCCCCGCCCCTCTGCTTCCTGCTCTGCCCTAGCGTGTTGTATGTGTATGGCTGAGTCACTCTCTCCGTTGAGTGGCCGGCGTGGTCAGATCCGCCGTGAGAGTCTGACCGCGAGCTATCCCCCCGCCCCTCTGCTTCCTGCTCTGCCCTAGCGTGTTGTATGTGTATGGCTGAGTCACTCTCTCCGTTGAGTGGCCGGCGTGGTCAGATCCGCCGTGAGAGTCTGACCGCGAGCTATCCCCCCGCCCCTCTGCTTCCTGCTCTGCCCTAGCGTGTTGTATGTGTATGGCTGAGTCACTCTCTCCGTTGAGTGGCCGGCGTGGTCAGATCCGCCGTGAGAGTCTGACCGCGAGCTATCCCCCCGCCCCTCTGCTTCCTGCTCTGCCCTAGCGTGTTGTATGTGTATGGCTGAGTCACTCTCTCCGTTGAGTGGCCGGCGTGGTCAGATCCGCCGTGAGAGTCTGACCGCGAGCTATCCCCCCGCCCCTCTGCTTCCTGCTCTGCCCTAGCGTGTTGTATGTGTATGGCTGAGTCACTCTCTCCGTTGAGTGGCCGGCGTGGTCAGATCCGCCGTGAGAGTCTGACCGCGAGCTATCCCCCCGCCCCTCTGCTTCCTGCTCTGCCCTAGCGTGTTGTATGTGTATGGCTGAGTCACTCTCTCCGTTGAGTGGCCGGCGTGGTCAGATCCGCCGTGAGAGTCTGACCGCGAGCTATCCCCCCGCCCCTCTGCTTCCTGCTCTGCCCTAGCGTGTTGTATGTGTATGGCTGAGTCACTCTCTCCGTTGAGTGGCCGGCGTGGTCAGATCCGCCGTGAGAGTCTGACCGCGAGCTATCCCCCCGCCCCTCTGCTTCCTGCTCTGCCCTAGCGTGTTGTATGTGTATGGCTGAGTCACTCTCTCCGTTGAGTGGCCGGCGTGGTCAGATCCGCCGTGAGAGTCTGACCGCGAGCTATCCCCCCGCCCCTCTGCTTCCTGCTCTGCCCTAGCGTGTTGTATGTGTATGGCTGAGTCACTCTCTCCGTTGAGTGGCCGGCGTGGTCAGATCCGCCGTGAGAGTCTGACCGCGAGCTATCCCCCCGCCCCTCTGCTTCCTGCTCTGCCCTAGCGTGTTGTATGTGTATGGCTGAGTCACTCTCTCCGTTGAGTGGCCGGCGTGGTCAGATCCGCCGTGAGAGTCTGACCGCGAGCTATCCCCCCGCCCCTCTGCTTCCTGCTCTGCCCTAGCGTGTTGTATGTGTATGGCTGAGTCACTCTCTCCGTTGAGTGGCCGGCGTGGTCAGATCCGCCGTGAGAGTCTGACCGCGAGCTATCCCCCCGCCCCTCTGCTTCCTGCTCTGCCCTAGCGTGTTGTATGTGTATGGCTGAGTCACTCTCTCCGTTGAGTGGCCGGCGTGGTCAGATCCGCCGTGAGAGTCTGACCGCGAGCTATCCCCCCGCCCCTCTGCTTCCTGCTCTGCCCTAGCGTGTTGTATGTGTATGGCTGAGTCACTCTCTCCGTTGAGTGGCCGGCGTGGTCAGATCCGCCGTGAGAGTCTGACCGCGAGCTATCCCCCCGCCCCTCTGCTTCCTGCTCTGCCCTAGCGTGTTGTATGTGTATGGCTGAGTCACTCTCTCCGTTGAGTGGCCGGCGTGGTCAGATCCGCCGTGAGAGTCTGACCGCGAGCTATCCCCCCGCCCCTCTGCTTCCTGCTCTGCCCTAGCGTGTTGTATGTGTATGGCTGAGTCACTCTCTCCGTTGAGTGGCCGGCGTGGTCAGATCCGCCGTGAGAGTCTGACCGCGAGCTATCCCCCCGCCCCTCTGCTTCCTGCTCTGCCCTAGCGTGTTGTATGTGTATGGCTGAGTCACTCTCTCCGTTGAGTGGCCGGCGTGGTCAGATCCGCCGTGAGAGTCTGACCGCGAGCTATCCCCCCGCCCCTCTGCTTCCTGCTCTGCCCTAGCGTGTTGTATGTGTATGGCTGAGTCACTCTCTCCGTTGAGTGGCCGGCGTGGTCAGATCCGCCGTGAGAGTCTGACCGCGAGCTATCCCCCCGCCCCTCTGCTTCCTGCTCTGCCCTAGCGTGTTGTATGTGTATGGCTGAGTCACTCTCTCCGTTGAGTGGCCGGCGTGGTCAGATCCGCCGTGAGAGTCTGACCGCGAGCTATCCCCCCGCCCCTCTGCTTCCTGCTCTGCCCTAGCGTGTTGTATGTGTATGGCTGAGTCACTCTCTCCGTTGAGTGGCCGGCGTGGTCAGATCCGCCGTGAGAGTCTGACCGCGAGCTATCCCCCCGCCCCTCTGCTTCCTGCTCTGCCCTAGCGTGTTGTATGTGTATGGCTGAGTCACTCTCTCCGTTGAGTGGCCGGCGTGGTCAGATCCGCCGTGAGAGTCTGACCGCGAGCTATCCCCCGCCCCTCTGCTTCCTGCTCTGCCCTAGCGTGTTGTATGTGTATGGCTGAGTCACTCTCTCCGTTGAGTGGCCGGCGTGGTCAGATCCGCCGTGAGAGTCTGACCGCGAGCTATCCCCCCGCCCCTCTGCTTCCTGCTCTGCCCTAGCGTGTTGTATGTGTATGGCTGAGTCACTCTCTCCGTTGAGTGGCCGGCGTGGTCAGATCCGCCGTGAGAGTCTGACCGCGAGCTATCCCCCCGCCCCTCTGCTTCCTGCTCTGCCCTAGCGTGTTGTATGTGTATGGCTGAGTCACTCTCTCCGTTGAGTGGCCGGCGTGGTCAGATCCGCCGTGAGAGTCTGACCGCGAGCTATCCCCCCGCCCCTCTGCTTCCTGCTCTGCCCTAGCGTGTTGTATGTGTATGGCTGAGTCACTCTCTCCGTTGAGTGGCCGGCGTGGTCAGATCCGCCGTGAGAGTCTGACCGCGAGCTATCCCCCCGCCCCTCTGCTTCCTGCTCTGCCCTAGCGTGTTGTATGTGTATGGCTGAGTCACTCTCTCCGTTGAGTGGCCGGCGTGGTCAGATCCGCCGTGAGAGTCTGACCGCGAGCTATCCCCCCGCCCCTCTGCTTCCTGCTCTGCCCTAGCGTGTTGTATGTGTATGGCTGAGTCACTCTCTCCGTTGAGTGGCCGGCGTGGTCAGATCCGCCGTGAGAGTCTGACCGCGAGCTATCCCCCCGCCCCTCTGCTTCCTGCTCTGCCCTAGCGTGTTGTATGTGTATGGCTGAGTCACTCTCTCCGTTGAGTGGCCGGCGTGGTCAGATCCGCCGTGAGAGTCTGACCGCGAGCTATCCCCCCCCCCTCTGCTTCCTGCTCTGCCCTAGCGTGTTGTATGTGTATGGCTGAGTCACTCTCTCCGTTGAGTGGCCGGCGTGGTCAGATCCGCCGTGAGAGTCTGACCGCGAGCTATCCCCCCGCCCCTCTGCTTCCTGCTCTGCCCTAGCGTGTTGTATGTGTATGGCTGAGTCACTCTCTCCGTTGAGTGGCCGGCGTGGTCAGATCCGCCGTGAGAGTCTGACCGCGAGCTATCCCCCCGCCCCTCTGCTTCCTGCTCTGCCCTAGCGTGTTGTATGTGTATGGCTGAGTCACTCTCTCCGTTGAGTGGCCGGCGTGGTCAGATCCGCCGTGAGAGTCTGACCGCGAGCTATCCCCCCGCCCCTCTGCTTCCTGCTCTGCCCTAGCGTGTTGTATGTGTATGGCTGAGTCACTCTCTCCGTTGAGTGGCCGGCGTGGTCAGATCCGCCGTGAGAGTCTGACCGCGAGCTATCCCCCCGCCCCTCTGCTTCCTGCTCTGCCCTAGCGTGTTGTATGTGTATGGCTGAGTCACTCTCTCCGTTGAGTGGCCGGCGTGGTCAGATCCGCCGTGAGAGTCTGACCGCGAGCTATCCCCCCGCCCCTCTGCTTCCTGCTCTGCCCTAGCGTGTTGTATGTGTATGGCTGAGTCACTCTCTCCGTTGAGTGGCCGGCGTGGTCAGATCCGCCGTGAGAGTCTGACCGCGAGCTATCCCCCCGCCCCTCTGCTTCCTGCTCTGCCCTAGCGTGTTGTATGTGTATGGCTGAGTCACTCTCTCCGTTGAGTGGCCGGCGTGGTCAGATCCGCCGTGAGAGTCTGACCGCGAGCTATCCCCCCGCCCCTCTGCTTCCTGCTCTGCCCTAGCGTGTTGTATGTGTATGGCTGAGTCACTCTCTCCGTTGAGTGGCCGGCGTGGTCAGATCCGCCGTGAGAGTCTGACCGCGAGCTATCCCCCCGCCCCTCTGCTTCCTGCTCTGCCCTAGCGTGTTGTATGTGTATGGCTGAGTCACTCTCTCCGTTGAGTGGCCGGCGTGGTCAGATCCGCCGTGAGAGTCTGACCGCGAGCTATCCCCCCGCCCCTCTGCTTCCTGCTCTGCCCTAGCGTGTTGTATGTGTATGGCTGAGTCACTCTCTCCGTTGAGTGGCCGGCGTGGTCAGATCCGCCGTGAGAGTCTGACCGCGAGCTATCCCCCCGCCCCTCTGCTTCCTGCTCTGCCCTAGCGTGTTGTATGTGTATGGCTGAGTCACTCTCTCCGTTGAGTGGCCGGCGTGGTCAGATCCGCCGTGAGAGTCTGACCGCGAGCTATCCCCCCGCCCCTCTGCTTCCTGCTCTGCCCTAGCGTGTTGTATGTGTATGGCTGAGTCACTCTCTCCGTTGAGTGGCCGGCGTGGTCAGATCCGCCGTGAGAGTCTGACCGCGAGCTATCCCCCCGCCCCTCTGCTTCCTGCTCTGCCCTAGCGTGTTGTATGTGTATGGCTGAGTCACTCTCTCCGTTGAGTGGCCGGCGTGGTCAGATCCGCCGTGAGAGTCTGACCGCGAGCTATCCCCCCGCCCCTCTGCTTCCTGCTCTGCCCTAGCGTGTTGTATGTGTATGGCTGAGTCACTCTCTCCGTTGAGTGGCCGGCGTGGTCAGATCCGCCGTGAGAGTCTGACCGCGAGCTATCCCCCCGCCCCTCTGCTTCCTGCTCTGCCCTAGCGTGTTGTATGTGTATGGCTGAGTCACTCTCTCCGTTGAGTGGCCGGCGTGGTCAGATCCGCCGTGAGAGTCTGACCGCGAGCTATCCCCCCGCCCCTCTGCTTCCTGCTCTGCCCTAGCGTGTTGTATGTGTATGGCTGAGTCACTCTCTCCGTTGAGTGGCCGGCGTGGTCAGATCCGCCGTGAGAGTCTGACCGCGAGCTATCCCCCCGCCCCTCTGCTTCCTGCTCTGCCCTAGCGTGTTGTATGTGTATGGCTGAGTCACTCTCTCCGTTGAGTGGCCGGCGTGGTCAGATCCGCCGTGAGAGTCTGACCGCGAGCTATCCCCCCGCCCCTCTGCTTCCTGCTCTGCCCTAGCGTGTTGTATGTGTATGGCTGAGTCACTCTCTCCGTTGAGTGGCCGGCGTGGTCAGATCCGCCGTGAGAGTCTGACCGCGAGCTATCCCCCCGCCCCTCTGCTTCCTGCTCTGCCCTAGCGTGTTGTATGTGTATGGCTGAGTCACTCTCTCCGTTGAGTGGCCGGCGTGGTCAGATCCGCCGTGAGAGTCTGACCGCGAGCTATCCCCCCGCCCCTCTGCTTCCTGCTCTGCCCTAGCGTGTTGTATGTGTATGGCTGAGTCACTCTCTCCGTTGAGTGGCCGGCGTGGTCAGATCCGCCGTGAGAGTCTGACCGCGAGCTATCCCCCCGCCCCTCTGCTTCCTGCTCTGCCCTAGCGTGTTGTATGTGTATGGCTGAGTCACTCTCTCCGTTGAGTGGCCGGCGTGGTCAGATCCGCCGTGAGAGTCTGACCGCGAGCTATCCCCCCGCCCCTCTGCTTCCTGCTCTGCCCTAGCGTGTTGTATGTGTATGGCTGAGTCACTCTCTCCGTTGAGTGGCCGGCGTGGTCAGATCCGCCGTGAGAGTCTGACCGCGAGCTATCCCCCCGCCCCTCTGCTTCCTGCTCTGCCCTAGCGTGTTGTATGTGTATGGCTGAGTCACTCTCTCCGTTGAGTGGCCGGCGTGGTCAGATCCGCCGTGAGAGTCTGACCGCGAGCTATCCCCCCGCCCCTCTGCTTCCTGCTCTGCCCTAGCGTGTTGTATGTGTATGGCTGAGTCACTCTCTCCGTTGAGTGGCCGGCGTGGTCAGATCCGCCGTGAGAGTCTGACCGCGAGCTATCCCCCCGCCCCTCTGCTTCCTGCTCTGCCCTAGCGTGTTGTATGTGTATGGCTGAGTCACTCTCTCCGTTGAGTGGCCGGCGTGGTCAGATCCGCCGTGAGAGTCTGACCGCGAGCTATCCCCCCGCCCCTCTGCTTCCTGCTCTGCCCTAGCGTGTTGTATGTGTATGGCTGAGTCACTCTCTCCGTTGAGTGGCCGGCGTGGTCAGATCCGCCGTGAGAGTCTGACCGCGAGCTATCCCCCCGCCCCTCTGCTTCCTGCTCTGCCCTAGCGTGTTGTATGTGTATGGCTGAGTCACTCTCTCCGTTGAGTGGCCGGCGTGGTCAGATCCGCCGTGAGAGTCTGACCGCGAGCTATCCCCCCGCCCCTCTGCTTCCTGCTCTGCCCTAGCGTGTTGTATGTGTATGGCTGAGTCACTCTCTCCGTTGAGTGGCCGGCGTGGTCAGATCCGCCGTGAGAGTCTGACCGCGAGCTATCCCCCGCCCCTCTGCTTCCTGCTCTGCCCTAGCGTGTTGTATGTGTATGGCTGAGTCACTCTCTCCGTTGAGTGGCCGGCGTGGTCAGATCCGCCGTGAGAGTCTGACCGCGAGCTATCCCCCCGCCCCTCTGCTTCCTGCTCTGCCCTAGCGTGTTGTATGTGTATGGCTGAGTCACTCTCTCCGTTGAGTGGCCGGCGTGGTCAGATCCGCCGTGAGAGTCTGACCGCGAGCTATCCCCCCGCCCCTCTGCTTCCTGCTCTGCCCTAGCGTGTTGTATGTGTATGGCTGAGTCACTCTCTCCGTTGAGTGGCCGGCGTGGTCAGATCCGCCGTGAGAGTCTGACCGCGAGCTATCCCCCCGCCCCTCTGCTTCCTGCTCTGCCCTAGCGTGTTGTATGTGTATGGCTGAGTCACTCTCTCCGTTGAGTGGCCGGCGTGGTCAGATCCGCCGTGAGAGTCTGACCGCGAGCTATCCCCCCGCCCCTCTGCTTCCTGCTCTGCCCTAGCGTGTTGTATGTGTATGGCTGAGTCACTCTCTCCGAGTGAGTGAGTGAGCAAGCCAGTGGCTCCGTTCAGTGGCCGGCGTGGTCAGATCCGCCCGTACAGTCTAACCGCGAGCCACCGGCTATGGCCGGCTATCCCCCCGCCCCTCTGCTTCCTTGTCTGCCTAGCCTGTGTATGTGTACTGTGTGGGTGAGTGTCTCTGTCGAGGCCGGCGTGGTCATCGTGGCCGTTGGCGTACCGCGACCACCGTCTTTGGCTGTGGGGCTGAGTCTTTCTGTTCAGAGTTGTCGTGAGCTGTGGTGTACTGCGACCACCGGCCAGCCCGGACAGCCCCCCCCCGCTTCTTTCATCAGCGTGAGGACCTTCTTATAATAGATCCATGGCGCATAGGAATAATAGATCCATGAGCAGAACGGATTTCATGCTCATTTATAAGCAACGGATGAGAAAATGCAGCCCCAGTTACTACTTCCACCGTTACTTTCAACGGCTCGCCCCGAGAAAACTGCAAGGAAGAGAAATCCGGAGGCTGAAAAGGCTGCTAACAAAAAGGCTCTGGATAAAGCCAGACGTCAAACCAGAGTAAACATCGGTGTTGCGTTTGTGGAGACAACTGAGGGATTTGAAGGGCCTGAAAAGTGATGCTGAGGTTGCTCTCTTTCTGTTGGACAGTTAACTATATGCTTTGCTTCGGGGAGGATTTGTTATGAAACGTGTAACGTTTGCTAACGTAGCTACGTTTGTAGCTTGTATTCGCCTAATGCTAATATTAGCTTCTCTGTGGGTTTAAAACGGGTCGGTGACGCTAGTATTGAATAGATTATAGTGTATGTATATATATATATATATATATATATATATAGTACTCCTCCTGCCGCTTCTCATTTTCGTGCGGTGCGCGTTCCAGATTGTAGGGGCGTGGCTTGGACGTACACAATGACGGGAGGGGGGGACTCAGAGGAGGTGCGATTTTCAAATCTTGCTAGCTCTCCGGGATTACCAACCCAGCTTTTAAGAGAAAACTGAATGTAGTGCTTTAAGACTCTGTAGATATGCCCACAAGAAAAATTTCACACAGGTTAAAAAAAAATGAAAAAGAAAATAAGTTTAATCATCTTCACACAAAATAAAACGAAAATCTGTTTTCTAGACTGCAAAGCTACAAGAAGTGCAGTCAGCATAACAATGCACCTTACAGCATTCTGTACAAAACATTACACAGAAAATCTAATCAATCAATCAATCAATCAATCAATCAATCAGAGTTTGAGGCACTGAGACAGTTTCCATGACATTCATCTGGTGTCAGGCTTGAGAGAAGTGCCATTATAAACAAACCAAACATATGTTACATATGTTATATAACAATATATAATATATGACAGGGTTAAATGTGTTGTTTGAACTTTGATAGGCTAAGGAGGAGATGATGTTACAATGGACAAACAAAGACTGAATTACAATCAACTGTGAATCCAGCTAATTTTGTCTAAATTGACAATAAGGGAATGATAAGAGTATCATTATTATTCCCCTGAATTATTCAGCAAAATGACTTCACTTCGTATCAAATTAACAAAATTCAACAGCTTATTTTCCAAATCTAAAAAAAAAATAACAATGTGTGAAAAACTATTTATTCATTTTACCACTTGCTTTCATATCCCCAGCCCTGAGCCACTGTCTCCTGACTCCTGCTTTAATTCAACAGCTTTAATCAGTTTGAAACATTTGTTGTAGCATTGTGACCTCTCAGTGACATGTACTATAGAAGCAGTCCATATTTTGAAACCTCTGTCGCTGCAGAGCTGCACATGTGGATACTTGACACTTTGTTAGAGGAACATTCGGTCTCTGCTGTGGGAGAAACGTGTGTTCAGTTCCTGAGATTTCTTCAGCAGCCGCTGCTTCTGTGCATCATCAAAGCGATTCACCTGCAGGTCCTGGTCCCGATCAAACGGTCTCCTCTCCACTGGTTTGTCAGCCTTCTCCTTTGCTTTTTCCTTAATCTTCTTTGTGTGCATACTCATCAGCGACTCGGCTCGTTTGGTCTCCTGGGAGTTAGTAGAGAAATGAGTTTCATGTAAACACCTCTAAGATATACATTATATCTGACAGTATCTATATATGGGGACAATCAGGAAGACGAGGGATGAGGTAATACCACTTACATTATACTTAGACACTTTCTCTGCCATTTCCAAGTCTTTGTGGGAGACCTGTGGGACACTCTCTGCCTCAGACTCACCCTTCCTCTTCTTTTCAAGGCGTTCCTATTGGTCAAGAACAGATGCATGAAACGCAGGGATGTAATAAAAAGGTATTTGATAAAAAACACCAATGGTACAAATAAAGATGATGTATTCTTCCTCAACTACCCTGGCTTTGCGCTCTCTGTCTGCAGGTGTATCTGTCCAAATGGAACGGTCTTTGTTCTCTGGACCTGATCTCTTCTTGAAAGTCCGAGCCCCTAAGCCAATGTGCTGCAGCTCTGGTGGGAGCTCTGTCATCCACGTTTCTCTGGTCAGCACCTCAGGAGTGTCCTGTTTACACAGAAACACACACAGGATCAAAATCAGAGAGTGCAGGAAGTAAATTATAAAAGGCATAAACTTTAAAAAGAAGGAAGAGGAATCCCTTGAAGAGTCTGTACAGTGCAGACTATGCAGATAAAACTCACGTCTCCTGTGAGCTTCTCTTTCATCCTTCGTGCTCGGCGCTCAAAGTCGTGAGCCACAGAGTCTTCTACTGGCCCCTTGGCTGGCATGGGTCCAATCACATCATCATCCTCTCCCTCACTGCTGGAGGGCTCAGCCTGGTAGCCTGGAGGCAGAGCAGGTCCTGGGAAACCCCCTGCATCTTTATCATCATCATCATCATCATCATCATCATCATTGTCGTATGCTGCTCTGCGAAACCCAGGAGGCAGAGCTGGTCCCAGCAGAGGTGGCCTGAGGGAACACTATGAAGTTATAGCTTCCATAATTAACTGTTTATTCACAGCTTATGATTTTCACTCTTTATAGTTCACTGGAATAAACCATGAGATGTATTGAGAGCTCACCTCTCTGGTGAGCTCTGTTGTTTCTTAAATCCTGGTGGGAGAGCTGGTCCAAAGAAACCATCATCATCATCATCTTCATCTTGCTTCTTTGATTTCTCCATCCTGTTCAAAAGTCATATAGACATTTAATCCATTTTTTGATCATTAATGACTGGTAAATTATTTACCAATGCTTTAAATATCAGAGAAGAAAAAAAATGCAGGTTGCCAGATAATAAAAAATCCTCCTCCATTACTTTGATATTAGCTCTTTTAATCAGCAACTTAAAAAAGGTTTTAATCTGCTTATTAACATTTACTGCGATCTTATTATTACATTTTTTTTTAACGTATACATAGAATTTAAACAGCCACTGATATGTAAAACTAAAATAGTACAAATGAATATTTAGGATTTCAAAGGTTATGTCCTCAGGCCAACAAGCCAAAAAGATATTAAGGTTACCTTAATTTACAACAAAGATAAACAACATTGTAAATATTATATATGTATATATATATACATATACATATACATACATATAAATATATATGTAAGATAAACATTGTAAATATTAACAATGTCTGAAGTTGCAAATATTAATAAGAAATATTATGAATGATTTTAGACCAGATGTCCTGTATGGAGTCTCCCCAAGCTATTAAGGAACCAGGGGAGGACGATTTTCCACAACCTGGCAACCCAGAAGTTGTTGTTATTGAAGCGTTAGTAAACTATTTGGTGATCCATCATTTACAATTTCATTATTTGCCCCTTATTGGACAGCAGTGACTTCATTGGTGAACCTACTCTGTGTCTCCCATCCTGGCTCTTTTGACCGACACCTCCTGCTCACTCTCATCCGAGGAGCTCGATGGTTCTCCCCGTTTATAACCCGGAGGCAGAGCCGGACCAACAACTACGGTTCAAAAAGACAGCAATAAACAACTTAAACCTTTATTGACCAGAATTACATGTTATATACTGCCCAGACGTCTGACTCTCTGCTAAAATATACCATGGTCTCACAGCCTACTTACGTTCTTCTTCATTATCGGAGTCTTCCTCGCGGTTTCTTCTGGATATCGGGGGCAAAGCAGGCCCGATTAGTTTATCAGACGACATATTTAACACTGATAACTGCTTTTCTTAGTCACGTAGTTTCAGTAATTTCTATTAAAGTCAGAAAAACTGCTCCATTCACCAGATAAATACACAGTAAACGAAGGAAACTCAGAGAGAAGAGTTCACCTTTCACACAGGAAGTAAACACTGTGGCTGCAGGGTCCTCCGTCAAGTTACCGAAGTTAGTCACACTAAAACAGGAAGTTAGCGATTTCGCTCCAAGTATAAAAGCAGCTTATATAAATCTAAAACTAGTAAAAGTATTTCCATCTCAACAAACAACAACTCACCTACTTATTTTTAGCTTATGACTTGAAACATTTTTAAATTCGTTTATTCAAGTGCACACACACACACACACACACACAATTTCTTCTTGGGCAATTCTTTTATTTTGAAGGCCACCGGAAATAAATAAAGCATTGTTACGTTTCAGATAACGGAAGCTTACGCACTTCAGTTCATCTCTGTGGATATCCAGAAAGACAACAGGCTGGTTATGAACATAAGTGTGGACATGTTTTGAAAGAAATTGCTTATTTAAAAGTCTGTAACATGGGCAAAAAAGACAAAGGAGATCGTGGTGAGTTACTAACGTTGTGTTTTTGGCGTACATAGCTAGCTGTTAGCTAACGTTAGCTTCAAAGATGTAGCTAGTACGTGTGCCTAGAAGAAACGTTTTACTGACACTCACATGTGGACGTGAGAGATGAGCAAAAAAGAACCTAAAATGTCAAAATAATATTCTGTAAAATAAAAGAGGAATTGGCTGAAATACGTGTACAGTCCAGCACACGGCATCACACGTAGGGATATGATCCATTGTAATGTCAAAAGCCACGGTTGAACAATCAAAAGTCAAAATAACTAGAAAGCTGTAACTGTTTTAGTGATTGAATTGATATGTTGTTTTATACTAATTGGGATTTGTGTTATCAGTTGTGTTTAAATGCCTAAACTAGAGCATTTATATATTCCTGTATTATTGTTTGTGACCACAGAGAAGAGACCCAAAAAGCGTTTCTATGAGGAGGAGGATGATGAAGATGAGGCGGTGGGCGGTGAGTCTCAGGAGGCCATACCTGCTGCTGCAGGGAAACAGGTGGATGAGTCAAGTACTAAACTGGACGAGTACGGAGCCAAAGATTATCGTGTTCAGATGCTGCTGAAGAACGATCACTCTTCACGGCCCCTTTGGGTGGTAAGACATGTTTGGACTGTTTACCTCATCACTTGAGATGATTTATAAATGAAAACAATGTTTTTTGACACGATCTGTTGTTTCATATTTCCTCCAGGCTCCAGATGGGCACATTTTTCTGGAAGCCTTCTCACCAGTGTATAAATACGCCCAGGATTTTTTGGTGGCCATAGCAGAACCAGTGTGCAGACCCAACCACATCCACGAGTACAAGCTGACAGCCTATTCCCTGTATGCAGCTGTCAGTGTGGGCCTGCAGACCTCCGATATCGTGGAGTACTTGCAGAAACTCAGCAAGACGTCTGTACCTGATGGCATTGTGCAGTTTATTAAGGTTAGACTGAGAGATCCAGATGTATTGTGATTTAAATTGCGTGCACAGATTCACTGAATTTTATCTCTCTGTCTCTCAGCTCTGCACTGTGAGTTATGGCAAAGTCAAGTTGGTGCTCAAACACAACAGGTAATGTAATTTCACCAAGAGCTCCCTTTGTCTTTGCATCATTAATGAGCCCCTCTGTGTCCTTCTTAAACCATGTGACCTGTCTGCCCCCAGGTATTTTGTTGAGAGTGCCTTCCCTGATGTGATCCAGCGTCTTCTGCAGGACAACGTGATCCGTGAATGTCGTCTCCGTAACGCAGAGGGAGGCGACACTGAGCTCATTACTGAAGTCATCCACAGCAAGTCAGCGGTATGTCATGCTGGGTTTTCTCTTTTTACTCACACACTGACACATAAGAGTAATTATTCTAGTGTGTGCTCTACTTCACAGGCTGGGGACAGGTTATGCTGCTACTTCTAGATAGCAGAGAGACCAGGATTTTAAAAGCAATAATGAAACACATGTGGGAAATAACTCAGAGTTTCCTCCTGGTCGTGCATGCAACAGATATCCCTCTGTGTGTCTGTCTGACAGATCTCCAAGGCTGTCCAGGAAAAGGGAGGAACCTCCTCGTCTCAGCAGCCCAGTGAGGGACAAATGTCGTCAACCCAGCAGGTCCCCGAGGACATTTTCAGCTATTATGAGCAGATGGATAAAGAAGAGGAGGAGGAGGAGGAGACTCAGACGGTGTCCTTTGAGATCCGCCAGGTACATATTTGAGTTCTTTTTTGGGCTGTTTCACTTCCACATACTTCACATTAATACATCACTTTAAAATCATTGCTTAAACCCAAATCAGGTCTGGCTTGAGATGTGTTATTTTTTCTCCAGGTTTATCCATCACACTGATCATTGTCAGGAGCTTCAACTAACAGTTATATCTGTTTTAGAATTTGTTTATCTGAATTCTTAAATTGCAAAAAACTGAGAAAGCATTTCTGTACATGTATAAAATGGTTAGTAGTAAAATGATTGATGATTAACTCCTTATAACCCACATGCCCACCGGCGGGCCCTACATGCATTAGAAGCAGTACAACCCACAGCCCAGAAACTTTCAGTTGGATTGGTGCTCAAAGTGAAATGGTGGAGTAGATGGTGTATTTTATTATGAGATTTTATGAAACTACAGATTGAGTCTTGCGATTTTATTCCTTTCAAATGGCCTCATCTCTTTGTTTCCCTGTTGCTGCTGTAGGAGATGATTGAAGAGCTGCAGAAGCGCTGCATCCAGCTGGAGTACCCTCTCCTTGCAGAGTACGACTTTCGTAACGACACAGTCAACCCAGACATCAACATTGACCTGAAGCCCACTGCTGTGCTGCGGCCGTACCAGGAAAAGAGTCTGCGCAAGATGTTTGGAAACGGACGTGCTCGCTCCGGGGTCATAGTGCTGCCCTGTGGTGAGACAACTGCATTTGCTTTGCCCATGTGAAACTTATTTCTTTTCAGATTTTCCTTTATATTCCTGCAGCATGTCATCAACAATAACTACCTTTTTATTTTCTAAATATTGTGTGTAGAAAACTTGTTTGTCTCAGTTATTTTGTTACCTCTTTTTCCAATGATTTCCATCTGAAATAATCCAATAACAAATTTGTACAAATTATGTTTTTATTTTTGTTATATTTGTGATATTTTGGATGGGGGATTAACCAATTATTCCTGATTCTGATTTCCAGGAGCTGGCAAATCTCTGGTGGGCGTGACAGCAGCATGCACAGTGCGTAAACGTTGCCTGGTGCTGGGTAACTCCTCTGTGTCCGTGGAGCAGTGGAAGGCTCAGTTCAAGATGTGGTCCACTATCGATGACTCACTGATCTGCCGCTTCACCTCTGACGCCAAAGACAAACCCATCGGCTGCTCAATTGCCATCAGCACCTACTCTATGCTGGGTCACACCACCAAGCGCTCCTGGGAGGCGGAGAGGGTGATGGAGTGGATGCGGACCCAGGAGTGGGGACTTATTATCCTGGATGAGGTGCACACCATCCCTGGTGAGAAAAACTCAACATTACCCTCCAGTGTCACAGATGATTCAGGGTGAAATTCAAGTGCCCAGCAGCTCAGTAGTTGTTATAGTAATACTTTAAAACAAACTATAACAGTTCAATACTCCAGGTCATGAGCGACTACCCTTGGCTGTGGTGTTGTGTAGCCCGATTGTAGCGGAGACAAAGGCACTCCTGAAGCTCTCAGTCCTAGATGAGATGTTTTGCCTGCAGCTGCTTCTGTTTCTTGCCAGAATGTTGTGGAGAGGATGGCTGGTATTGTCCAAGATGGCTGCATCTTTCGTTGCCTGCGACTCTCTCCACCACATTCCTGAGAGAGTCCACACTCCTGCCAAGCACAGTCCCAGTCTTTTAGAGCAGCTCCTCCAGGCTCCTTGTTTTCATGTCAGACAAGCTGCTGCCCCAAGCAGACTGCAGCATAAAAGACGACACTGGCCACTACTGAGTGATGAAACGTGCAGAATTTCACTGAGTTTATTGAGATTACTGAGATTATTTTAGTGTGATAATGTGGATTACAGATGAATCAACACACTGACATTATGGTTCTGTGTTTTCTCTGCAGCCAAGATGTTCCGTCGTGTCCTGACCATTGTCCAGGCTCATTGTAAACTGGGGCTCACCGCCACACTGGTCAGAGAAGACGACAAGATCGTGGACCTCAACTTCCTCATCGGGCCTAAACTGTATGAAGCCAACTGGATGGAGCTGCAGAACAATGGCTACATCGCCAAAGTCCAGTGTGCAGAGGTAAATCCTGTAGTCATGTAACAGAAAATACGACTACAGGACGTAAACATCAGATTTAATAAATTAGAGCAGGCTGATGGTGTTCTGTATGAGAGCCAGACCCTGAGGTGTACCATTCATCAAACAAGTTACTTATTTTTAAGCAAACATATCATCATTTAAACCTGTGATATAATTCTCCAAATATAAGATATTACTAAAATCTCTCAAGATGTGTAGTCAGGAATGAACTGATATATTTATAGATCAATTCTTAACCTATTTATAATCTTGTAACAGGTGGTTTAAATTATGAAGGCCACAGAGTTTTTCTTTTTCTTGTTCTCATGGAAACTTCACCATGTATCTATGAGTTTATTTTATATTCATCATGTGACCTTGTTCCACACTGACACTTAATCTCACAGGTGTGGTGCCCGATGTCTCCGGAGTTCTACAGAGAGTATGTGGCCATTAAGACGAAGAAGCGAATCCTTCTCTACACTATGAACCCCAATAAGTTCAGAGCGTGTCAGTTCCTCATTCGCTTTCACGAGCGACGCAATGACAAGATCATCGTCTTTGCTGACAACGTGTTTGCCCTGAAGGAATACGCCATCCGCCTCAACAAGTAGGTCCTTTACAACCAGAATGACTGAATCATTTCTGTTTATTATTTTCTCACATGTTTTAAACTCTCCTGTCTTTGTCCATATCAGGCCGTACATCTATGGACCTACCTCTCAGGGGGAACGTATGCAGATCTTACAGAACTTCAAGCACAATCCTAAGATCAACACCATCTTCATCTCTAAGGTAAAGCAGGCACTCTGGGGAGGATTTACTGTCTGTGATGTGGACTGAGCTCCTGCAGCTGTTGTGTGCTCCCTGGTGGCTCCAGCAGGAAACACACCAGTGCTTATAACAACATATGGCCCTGCCCTACACAGTTGGAGCTCTACTTGGCTCGACTCATCTTGACTCTATTCTGCTTGGCTTTGGTCATTTTCCATTACACCCGAGTACTTCATCATAGTATGGCTGCTACGGTTGCACTGTCTTGCCCTCTTTGTTTGGTTTGATTCCTGTGTTGGTCATCATGCTCATGACTCTTCCAGAGACAACAATCTGGCCAATCAGTTGTTGGCAGTCGGTTGACATCACCTTTAGTATTGGCCCAGGTTGCTCTGAACCTCGCCAGAGGCAATACCAAAAAAAGTTCCAGGTACTGTCGCTGGTGGGAAATTAAAAAAAAAAAAAAAACCTGCCAAAAAACGAGTTGAGTCAAGCCGAGTAGTGCTGGTGGAAAAGGGCCATTTTATATTAGTAGTTTAGGGGAGGAAATATTTAGAGACATTTATCTAATATCTCCCCAATACGTATTCTGTCTTTCCGGTCTGACATCAGTCTTAGTTCAGGGATGGCAAATATAGGTTAACAAATCACTCAATGACCTTCTTAACATGGAAGAATAGCCCTGATGCCTGGGTTGAAGTATTCAGAGGTATTAGAACATGATACTCAATCTTGTCTGTCCAACTCAGAGGTTAAGGGTGTGAACAGCGTCCAGTGAAACTTACCATATAACTAAGGTCTTTGGGATACAGTATTTAACTAGTCCCTATCTCAGTTCAGGGATGGCAGATATAGACTTAAACTATTCAGTGACCTTCTTAACATAGAAGAACAGCCCTGACACCTGGGTTGAGATATTCAGAGGTTATAGAACACAACTCAATAGTTACAGAACATGATACTCAGTCTTTTCTATTCAACTCAGAGGTTAAGGGTGTGAGTGTTACCCAGTGAAACTTACCATATAACTAAAGACCTACTAGGTATCTGATAACAGATCCTTCACTACAAGAGTAAAATCTCAATAAGACAGTATTAGAAATTAATGGTTAACATTCCAGTTTATTGTGATGCACAGTAAGTGAACAAACTATAGCCAATAACAACAATACTTGAGAAACAGATACTGTAACACACTCGATGTGTGGCAGCTCTGGTAAGCAGATTAACTCCAAGGTTGGGTCCTTGCTCTTTCCCTTAAATATCCAACCAGAACAAAGACACTTTTAAATCACATGTCAATAGGAATTTGCATAGAGACACCACTCACATCTGGAGACCTTTGATCATCAGGGTGTATGTCACAGGACAATAACTTCACACTGAGACCATCAGACATGTAACATTTCAAGGGGAAGTCAGGTAGTTGGGAGGTGTTAAGGAGACACTAATCAAAAGGCATAATACACAAAGTAGTTTCTTCCAGTCTGGGGGAAACTTCCATTGTTTTGGGGATGAGAGTTCAGGGTGATGTTGAACTGTCTTACAGTAGGGCTGTTTCTGTCAGTGTATTTAGGTGTTTGATAATAATTGGATTAAATGTATTCTTCTTCTTCTTATTATTATTATTGTTATTATTGTTATTTTTATTATTTACAGAACTCTGCACAGACTATACTACCTTTGTCTTGGCTCAGTAGGGTCCAGATTATGGTGCTGTTTGCCTCTGATAAAACAGCATACTGTGATACTGTGAACTGATATTGTATGACTGTTAGTGTGTTCTACATCTCTGCCACCAAACAGGTCGGAGACACGTCCTTTGACTTGCCAGAAGCAAATGTTCTGATCCAGATCTCCTCCCATGGTGGATCACGTAGGCAGGAGGCCCAGAGGCTCGGCAGAGTTTTACGAGCCAAGAAAGGTCCAAACAAAAAGAAAGACAAAACATGACAGATGTGTTATTCATCTCTCTCCATTCATGGTCAAATACAGTTGTTCTCACTCCACCTGTTTGCCTGTTTAGGAATGGTAGCAGAGGAGTACAATGCCTACTTCTACTCACTGGTGTCCCAGGACACACAGGAGATGGCCTACTCCACCAAGAGGCAGAGGTTCCTGGTGGACCAGGGATACAGCTTCAAGGTGCTTTCACTCACTCCATCACACTAGATACACACACTGTTTTGGACAAGTATGGTGTCAGTTTGGAGAAAAGTTTATTTAAATCAGTCAATCAGAAAATTTTCTTTTGTATTTTTGTTGTTAATGCCCTGACTTCCCTGAGGCGAGTTAGATCCTGATATTGTGTATTCAGAAGTATTTAGTTTCATCTGATCTAGTCTGGCTGGGATTTTAGGGCGAAGTGGTCCAAGATTCACCAACAGTGAAACCTGAGAGAGACTGAGAGGACAGCAAACAATCTGATAACAGAAAAATCATATTTCATGCACAAAGATAGTTTACATCAACAGTAGACTCAAACTGAGAAGCATAGCTGACTGGAAAGTAAATAAAACTTAAAAACAACATTTAAAAACACGGTTGATGCAGAATCCACAGGCTTTTAGCCATGAAAGAAAAAAACAGTTGTGACATTTCCAAATCCTGTGTCTGGGTGTGTGTGTTCCTCGTTGTCCTCAGGTCATCACAAAGTTGGCAGGTATGGAGGAAGAGGACTTGATGTTCTCCACCAGAGAAGATCAGCAGCAGCTTCTCCAGAAGGTCCTCGCAGCTTCAGACCTGGATGCTGAGGAGGAAGTTGTGGCAGGGGAGGTGGGCGGTCGACCACAGGTGAGGACCTCTGACAAACTTAAATCACTTAAGTTTGGCTGAATTTTGCATGTTCACATCTGTGCTTGTGTATATGACAAAATACTGAGACCTTGTTTTTGTCCCCCCCTGCTTCTTCTCTATCAGTTCTCGAGGCGAGCAGGCACCATGAGCTCCATGTCGGGGGCAGATGACACCGTCTACATGGAGTATCAAAGCCGAGCCAGCAAATCCTCTGCATTGGCTAAGAGTGTCCATCCACTGTTCAAACGCTTCAGGAAGTAGATGCACTGACTCAGACTCTGACACCTGGAGATGCTCTCTGATGCTACAGGGCCAAAAGTCAGGGCACACCATCATACACCCAGGCTGAGCACCAGGCTACGAGCTGCAGGTTTAGACAGTGTCGCTGGGCTGGAGAACAAAGTGACGGCCCCAAACTGAACTTTGCCTTAATGTGATGAGGATGCACTGGACATCTCTTCCTGTGTGAGTGGTTCATCTGATAAGGATGCAGTGAACAGTGCCTGCAGGACTTGGCTGAACTTCCTTAAAGTCCTACATGCGCATTTGCAGATGAAGTCAAAGTGTCGACTACTGTTAAAGGAACCATTCAGTCATTTTTATATCTGTTGTCATATACTGATGAGGCTGATTCTGCACTGAAACTAACAGGTATTGTTCATGATATTCAGGCTAAATCACACAAGGCCTAATGCCTGTCTGCAGCACAGGTGTGTATGTGAGAAGGATGACAGTAAGTGAAAGTAAAAATGTGTGTGACAGATAAACAACATTAGCATTTGATGTAAGTGAAGATCACAGTCATCCAGCAGATGGTGGAATAGCCTGTCTGATCTGGTTCACTCAGGAAAATATCTGATTAGGAAATGGATATTTCTTAGACTCCTGTCACTTGAGCTCTTGGTAAATGTGGCGACACATTAAAACATCACAGATCTGTTGAGGGTAACTGTCTCTGTTTAGTGTTCATGAACATGTTTTGATCTGAAATTTCCTTCTTTACATTTTTGCTAAATGTGTTTTAGACTGTATATGACAGTTCGGGTTCCGGTTCTAGTAACGTCAGGATTCCCATATGGTACTAGTACCTGTTCCTGTTCTGGTGGGGGGTCCCTCTTTTGGTCCTGGTCGCGATCCTGGTTGTGGTCCCCATCTCGGTTCCCATTCTGGTACCCAAACCGGTTCCCTTCCCGGTCCCGGTTCAGTTTCAGATACTGGTCCCAGTCCAGGTTCCAGTACTCATATGGTCCTGGTACCGGTTCTGTCCCATTCCTATCGCATCATCTGGACCCTTTCAGCTCTCACAGTCACTCACTTACAGCTGACCTTGTTTAAGTCAGTCAGTCTTCAAGGCCTGAGAGGTGGAAAGGAATTGGTCCCTTGTGCCCCCAGCCTGGTCCATCACGCTAATGGCTGATTTCCAGTCTGGTCTCTTACAGACCATATGATGCATGTCCTGTTGTCACATGCACAGTCACAATTTTGAACAATCGAAAGGTGTCGAATCACAAACTTCACAAAAACAGATGATGAAAAAGTGAAGCTCTCATGTTTTATAGATGAATTACTGCATGAGGTTGAGATTAATGTTAAAGATTATTAAAATGAATATTTACACAGCCGCTATATTACAGACAAGAAAATGACAAACGCATAAATCAACAAGCCTGTAAAAGTTTCCTGTGGTTTGGCTGAGCAGAGAAAATATGTCAGAATACTTGAAGACTGAATGGATGAAAACTTGGAGCCTTCTCTGGACTTGGCATGAGTGAAAGCTGGAGAGGGGGATAAAGAGGAGCTAATGGGTTTTTTTCTTGAGAGGGGGAGGGGGATCCACTTCCTCAGCTTGTTGATTACTTGAAGATATTCCAACAAAAAAAAGAAAACATCCATCTAGAGCCTGGTGCCCTGTACAAGCTGCCAAAATTGTTAGTGTGGGAAAATCATCACCTCTGCCCAGCCACCCTTCGCTAGACCACAGGCCCTGGTTCCCTACTTAAGTGGCCCAGACTGTGGCCTGGTAGTTCAGCCTGTGTGTTGTGTGTCCTTAGCAGACCTCAGGCTTAACCTCCTGGCTTTGAGGAAAAGGGGAAAAGATGGAGATTCAAAGAGGTGAGGGAAAGTAACTGTTTCAGTGTGTCGACTTTCACAGTGTACAAAAACAAACTGCATACTGTATTCAGTCTCATCCCAGTGGTGTCCAGTTTTCACTTTTACTGCAGATGAATGACAGTTATCTGTTTCCTTGATTACTAATAATCGGTATTGTTATTGACCATGATAAAAAACCAAAGACATATCAGTCGATCCCTAGTTTAAGGTTTAAACTTCCACTGACAGATATGTTTAAGTCAAGAAGCTCAACATCAAAGTCCATATCATTTGAGACAGAAGTAATGTGCAAATATTTAGCATGAGCTGAACACTCAATCTTTGCTCAGGCTGCAGAGTCCATCATGAAGCTGCTTCCTCTCTGGGCTGCACAAGGAGATACAGCCTTTTTTCTTGAGTAATCCGTCTCCGCAGACTGTACACAGCCTGTCAGGATCACTGCAGAGAGTGACTGCACAACATTATCAAAGCAGCAGCTCTCACATGTGGAGGTGTAAACAGCTGATGATCTGTGTGCTTACATGAGCGAGCAGGAGAGTGGGCGGGGCTAGACCTTTAATGCAAACATGAAATCTGGCTTCACGTGAAGGTAATCACGCAAATGTTCATTCAGTGTGTCTGAGTATGTTTGTGCATGCGTGTGTTGTGTGTGTGTGTGTGTGTGTGTGTGTGTGTGTGTGTGTGCGTGTGTGTGTGTGTTGTGTGTGTGTGTGCGTGCTGATTGATTGGTGTGATGATGTAACTGTGGCACTTTCACGTTGTAAAACACTTTTTTTCCGATGAAAAGAATGAACCCAGCAGCTTTTTGGGGAAACGCCCACACCCGAATACAGAGTTATCCCTCCCTTCTGTTTGAGCGAACATCCAATCCTCTTCCACCTCCGAGGTTGTACAAGGAACTGTTTAAAAGCGTTCCTCAATAAAACCCCCATCTAACATTACAATACCACACAGGGAGGAGGACCGCTCATACACGTGCAGGGGAGGACATGCATTTGCATTTGTGAATTCTGCGCTTCCAAGACTTGTGCAAAAAGGAAAAAAAAAAAAATTAGATTTACCATCACATCTCTTCGTGTGTTTTGTTCACGGAAACACAGAGAAAAGTGTCATAAGATCATGGCACTGCTGAAACAGTTTACGACAGCGTACTGGAAGGGTTTTCAGGGCGACCGGCTGAATAAGCAGCTTTTCTTCACCTTACGCGCCTTACACAAGTCAGCAGCCAGCGAGGCTCTGGGGATCTCCGCGGCTGGAGAGGAGGCCATGCCCCAGAGACTGATCACACCGGCGGAGGTCGACGAGAACAGCCGAGTGAAGTCACTGAAGGAGATGCCAGGACCCAGCACCCTGTCCAACCTGATCGAGTTCTTCTGGAGAGATGGTTTCAGCAGGATTCATGAAATTCAGGTAACGAGATCCATACGCCTGTTTTTTTTGTTTGTTTGTTTGTTTGTTTTTGTTTTTTTTGGGTGCTTTATTTCATTTTGTCTTTGTGGTTTTCCACAAATGGCACAGAACCTTCGAGTTCACGGCGTCTGACAAATTTGCCACCTATGCGTAAAATGGCACAGACCGTTGCGTAAAAGCGCACCAGAGGTTTGATGGCTGCTGAACTTTCCACTCCGAGGTTCGGAGAATGACATGAAACGCTGAAAGGGTTTGTTCCATTAGGAGATGCAGCTGTTGATTCTGTTAAAAAGCGTTTTGGTCTCAAGAATCAACAAGACCTGTGTCATTGTGTTCCTAATGCAAATGAGTAATAAAGTGTTTTGTTACCTACTAAACCTGCAGTTTGCTCATCACTGATGATCACTGTGTTGAAACTTGACCCAAACTAACAGTCACAGGTTCTGCATCATGCTCAGATGAATCTGTTATGTTTGTTCATTGTTTATTTTACAGATTCTTGCTTAATTTGATGTAGAAATTGGTCCAAGTGGCAGTCAGAGGTTGTGTAGTTGGTTCTTAACACATTTACAGTGTGTGTCTAAAGATCTAAAAGTTTCACTCAAAACAGTACTTGAACATTAGTGACTGTGGCTATGATCAGAGGTGGAGAGTAGAGCAAAGCTTTATTAGTACTGTTAGTAAAACTGGTTTATTTGAGACCATTTGTTATGTGTAATATTTCAAATATAGAAATTGACTGTCACTGGGATCAACAGTTAAACAAACAAAGGACATTGTCTACTTTTATAAGCTGGGTGCATTAAGAGGTAAATAATGTCTTCGTGAGAAACCGGTTTGACTGGAGATACAGTGGCACAGCTGGCAGAGCTAGTTAACAGCACTGCTCTGCTGTAATGTGCTTCATTATTAGTCAGTCTACATCCATCTGGTCAAATTATGAGATTTATATCATGTTTAACTTGGAATTGATCAAGTCAGTTACATCACTGGTTGGTGTCATTACGTGAACTCACTGCTGATTAAGAAATGCTTTAATCCACAAATTTCTTGTTGTTGCTTCTGCTTTAAAGATGGAGCACAGGAAGAAGTATGGGAAGATTTTCAAGTCCCGGTTCGGGCCCCAGCTGGTGGTGTCAATCGCTGACCGTGACCTGGTGGCTCAGGTGCTGAGGGCCGAGGGAGTGGCCCCTCAGAGAGCCAACATGGAGTCCTGGAAGGAGTACAGAGACATGAGAGGCCGCTCCACTGGCCTCATCTCAGCGTGAGTCCTTCCTGCAACAAGCTTTGATCTTTGGGTCTGAATGAAAAATAAATGACTTTGAGGTTGACAGGACAATCAGTGGAGTTTCTACGTGTCAGTGTTCACAGCACAGAACACATGCACAGGCCCTTCACTTCCTAACAGTCAGCTTTTCTATACAGGATCTTATATCTGTATATCTTGTCTCCAGTGAGGGTGAAGAGTGGCTGAAGATGCGCAGCGTGCTCAGGCAGCTGATCATGCGACCCCGTGACGTTGCAGTCTTCTCTGATGATGTCAACAAAGTGGTCGACGACCTCATCAAGAGAGTTTTTATTCTGCGCAGTCAGGAGTCGGACGGCGCAACTGTCACAAATGTGAACGACCTCTTCTTCAAATATGCCATGGAAGGTTGGTGATAGATTTTAACATCTGGATGTGTAGCTGTGAATTATTCCGTCTGAAACTGTCTCCTCTCTCCTTTATCTTCACAGGTGTGGCAGCCATTTTGTACGAGTGCCGACTTGGCTGTTTGGAAAATGAGATTCCCCAGGAAACCCAAGACTACATCGGCGCTCTTCACCTCATGTTCAGCTCCTTCAAGACAACTATGTATGCCGGAGCGATCCCCAAGTGGCTCCGACCCGTCATTCCCAAACCGTGGGAGGAGTTCTGTCTCTCCTGGGACGGCCTCTTCAAATTCAGTAAGTAATGTACAGCTTTTAATTTTTTCACTGGGGGGCCACATGAATCCTTTCTCAGTGGACTGTATGGTGATTTAGCATCCCACATGGAAAGAGGAAAAAAGGAAATCTTATCCTTTCTCCAAAAACAGTGGAAGCTACATAAATGGATTTAAAGTCTCCATGCTGAGATGACCATCTACCATCTTCACTGTTGAGGGTCTCAGAC
The DNA here is from genome assembly GCA_021432705.1 of Caranx ignobilis. Classification (NCBI taxonomy): domain Eukaryota; kingdom Metazoa; phylum Chordata; class Actinopteri; order Carangiformes; family Carangidae; genus Caranx; species Caranx ignobilis. The sequence continues at coordinate 947,101 of JAFHLA010000056.1, forward strand.
TTGAATAAGCTTCTCCAGAGCCATGGGGGCCCTTATGCAACACACTCTCAATGACAAATTGACAAAAGGGACCTTTGTGTGTAAAAGTTTTGTAAGTTTTGCCCTTTAAGATAAAAACCAGCAAGGGTTTTAGTTGTGACTTTGCATTAATAGAGAAAACAAAGAAAATCAGTCTACCACCACCTGGACCACATGTTTCTCATGTTTCTTTTTTTAACTCATTATAGTAGTTTTCAGTTTGCTTTCTCTGTGGTACTATTACTACTGTGTGAGGGTTAGGTTTTGCAAACTTTGTTTTTTTTTGTTGGGGGGGGGGGGTAAATAGCCTAGCATCAATAGAAAGGAATGTTGATTTGCATATAAATCTCTCCTGCTGTACCATGAGACTGTGGGAGTCAGGGGTGCCTCTGTTACATAACCTGCTCTCTCCTCTCTCTTCTCTTTCCTTTCCTTCACCACCCTCATCCTCACCTCCTCCCCCCTTCCCCCTTCTGCCTCTCTCTTTCCATTCATCCCTCTGTCTTTGTCTCTGTCTGATCTTAGGCCTTATTCACGTTGATAAGAGGCTTGCAGAGATCAAGGCCAAGCTGCAGCAGGGAGAGGAGGTGAAGGGGGGAATGCTCACACACATGCTCATTACCAAGGAGATGAGCATGGAGGAGATCTACGCCAACTTAACGGAGATGCTACTCGCTGGGGTTGACACGGTGTGTGTGTGTGTGTGTGTGTGTGTGTGTGTGTGTGAACGCCCTCGTGTTAATGCAGAACTGTTGCAGGGTTTGTGCATGCAGAGCGGGAGGAGCTGAGGAGTGTGGTGGAGGTGCCATAGTGAATGTGGCTTTAGCAGGAGGTGCAGCGGTTGGAAGTCACACGTGCAAGTCTGTCTGTGTGTGTGTCTGGAGTCAGTGTTGAGTTTCAAGGGTCTGGTTTCTGGCGCCACATCCACGCCTGTGTAGCTGTGCCAGCGTCAGGTCAGAGCAGTGAATCGTGGGGTTACTCAGTATCCCACTGACAAACTTGTTCTCACTCATATTTAGTTTCTCATCATTTGTCTCTGCCTGTTAGATCCACACAGGGGGGCTTTTGTCTTCTTCTCCACCCTCCATGAGACATCTGTGTTATGTGTTCATGTGTTGCCACGTTAGAACTTAATTGGATAACACTTGGAAATAATTAAGGCTGTTGGTTTAATGTCAACTGCAGAACCATATTTTGGGGCAGTTGCTTCAGCTTTTAATTGGCGGATTACAGAAAACAGAAACAAGAAACACTGGAAGGAAACTGGAACATGTTGTATTTCAGTTCCTGGGTTAGATTTCTGGCTCCTCGGGCTGTTGGATCATCAAACACATGCACACGACACGATTCGAGAAACCAATGAAGATGCTCACGAAGAATATCTGAGACAAAAACATCTGTTGCCTGACGCACAACACTCCTAACAATGATTTTCCAACTGCACACTTGTCCAGTATGTGCATGTTTGCACTCACACTGTGTGCACATGTGTGCAGTTGCTGCCTAATTTGTTTGGGGTACTGTCAGATTAATAAGAATTATGGGTGTAGAGTGTTTTGTGCTGAGCTAGGGGCCACGGAATAAAGGGGTGTGTGTGTGTGTGTGTGTTGAACGGCCACGTCCCGGCAGGGAGTCGGACTTAGCTGAGCCATTACCTGACCCCTTAGTGCATTTGCCTTTACTCAGCACACACAAGAGCTGTCAAGACACGTTAGCCACAGCCAGAGTTATAGCACAGACTGGGCAGAGGTGAGACGAGGGGGAGCATAAGGGGGGCGGGCCGGAGGTAGAGGGACGCTGTCGGGAAAAAGCAAACAGTTGGGGGAATTGGTGTCATAAGGAGGAGGACAAAAAGAGTTTGGTGTATGATTGGATGTTTGGAAGGGGGGGGGGCAAGATGTGGAGAGTGGGTGGAGGGGAGAGGCCGAAGAGCTTTTGTCATATGATTCCTCTCTGGCTTTGTCTGAGGTGTTGCCAGCATCTGTGCCAGCTGGGGCTGATTAGGAGCAAGTTGGGTTACATGGGGAGAGGGCGATGACAAGAGTGAGAGGGAGAGTCAGAGGAAGAGTAGCAGAAGAGGGAGGTGGAGGACGAAGCGATAAAAAAAAGATGGTGGGGCATATCCAGGGGTGGATCGTCTTTTGATCGTTAGTTCGTCCACCGGGACACTCTGACCTCAGACTGACCTCTGGGGGCTTTTTAGTGTGAGACAAGGCTGCCACTCTGACACCCAGATATGTCACGAAATGTACGGACGTGGGCAACGAGGCAGAAAGTGCAGCCGGTTAAAGATGATACAGGAAAGATGAAAAGCATTTCCATAAAATTTGCTCATCTGCCCACGCCGCCACCACTGAATTTTACAAGGCCAGGAAGGGACGTATGATTCAGACAGAAGTATGAGCTGGCACAATAGGAGAAGAGTGAGATAAGTAAAAACGAGTAGGTAGGGTGGCTGCAAAGGAGGAAAGAGGAAATGAAAAGGATCAGGGTGTGTCTGATGAGAAAGAGGAAAGCACAAGATGTGTGGGAAGTGTTACAAAAGGGAGCTCATTGTGGAGAGAGAGCAGCAGTGACGTTAGGGAGGGTATGTTGGAAATTTTAATAGAGACAAGGTAGCAGCTCTTTAGATTTAATCCATTAGGTTTATTTTGTGTTTCATGTGATCAAATCACACTAATGCAGTTAAGTGAAGCACAGCTGAGTGCGTTTAGTCAAGGTAGAGCTGCATGACAGTGGATGACGGTGAGTGATGTAAGATAATATGAGCCTGAGGTTGCAGCTGGTGGACTGGACCTGAGTGTCAGCTCAGTCCCCTCTCCCTCAGAGCCCCCCGCTCTTTCCCAACAACTTATGCAACATCTCAGAAACTCTTATATCAGCCTGAAGCGCAGAAGGACATGTTGCAAAACGTCAGAAAGAGAAAAGGCCACATCCCCCAGAGAGATGCAATGAAAAACCCAAAGATTGACACTAATCCACTTCCTGTTTATGGAAAGAATCTCACGAATGTGTTCAAAATTCCCTTTTCTTCTCTTTTCTGTCGTCCTAGACGTCCTTCACCCTGTCGTGGGCGAGCTACCTGTTGGCACGTCATCCTCATGTTCAGCAGAAAATCTTTGCAGAAGTGACAAGGACTTTGGGGCCGGGGACGGTCGCCACAGCGGACGACGTCCCCCGTCTGCCTCTCATCAGAGGACTGGTCAAAGAGACTCTCAGGTGCAAACCGCATTGAACCCCCCCCCCACCCTGTTTTCTGTCATTGCAAACTACTTTGTTAACTATGTTCACACCAGAGTCAGCAATTTGTTCATTATCTGTCTCTGTGTGTGGCTTTCACATTCTCCTTTAAACTTGGGGAGAAGATCAATGTATAGTGCTGTTGAATAACGGTCTTTGTGTACCCCTCCCTGGGAGCAGGCTTTTTCCAGTTCTCCCAGGCAACGGAAGGATTACCCAGGATGACTTGGTGGTGGGCGGATACTTCATCCCCAAAGGGGTAAGAGTGTGAGGGACACAATAGATGTGAGTCTTCTGCAGCATGCATGTGCTGAAGAAAATGTGTAACCAGCATCAGCCAAAAACATTACAGCAGTGGAACCAGATGTAACATGATCTTGCATTACTCACCCATCTCTCTCTCGTACAGATGTGTGTACAATAGCCCAGCTGTTTTCATTACACAACTGACATTTTTCTGTTTCCTGACTTCATTAGACTCAGTTGGCTCTGTGTCACTACTCCACATCTTTGGATGAGGAGGGTTTCGTTGATGCTCTAGACTTCCGACCGGATCGCTGGATACGGAAAGATTCAACAGACCGTGTCGACAACTTTGGCTCGATTCCCTTTGGCTATGGCATCAGGAGCTGCATCGGCCGGAGAATAGCAGAGTTAGAGATGCATCTCGCTCTCACAAGGGTAGGGAATCAGTCCAATTTTATACAGCCACACACCCAATTAAAAGTTGTCTATGAATATATCCGCAAAGTTTTTTCATTATGGCATCAATGTGGACGACTAAGGCCAGCCCAAGAGACACCAAACATGTCTGTAATCCCCGAACTTCAACAATAAGAAAAATAATGAAAACCCTTGGGATGTATTATATAATACTGGAGAAAGGCTAATTAAATAGTCCATCTTGTTTTGAAACTGAGTTAACAAGCCCAACTAAATTCACCAAAAGTCCACTATAGTCCCTTTATTGGTCATCTGTACAGCAGAATATCTATGGGCATCACTTCAGTTCAGTTCAGGCAACTTGATTTATCCCAGATGGACAATTCATTTGCAACTTCCCACATGCATACAGACAACAGTCAGTACAGGAAACAGAAGGAGACATATGGACGCATGAAATCAATCCAAATCTATAAAATACCATAAATAAATCCAGTAAAAAAAATCTCAAATGGGTGGGGTCTGTGTTTAAGAGCTTGATAGCAGAAGGAATAAAAAGACAATTGCCAAGCCATCGACGAGCCACTTCATGGAACATTGACATTCTTGGACCGTAGAAACAAATGGGTTTTACTGTCCACTTCCAAAATCCACGTCCCAAATCACACAGCTCACACAGTCCCTGAAGCTTTCTGAATCAGCCAACATAAATGACCGAAGGAGGCAAACCAGTTCACAGCTGTGCTGTAAAGATCTCTGGCTTTTTATTTGATACAGATGGACAATGACTCGCTTATTATGAACCAAGCAATCTGACTGACATGACTTGTGTCCTTTGCTCCTTGTGCAGCTCATTCAAACCTTCCACATTGGCGTGTCTCCTCTCACCACTGACATTAAGGCCAAAACCCACGGCCTGCTGTGCCCTGCTGCCCCGATCCACCTGCAGTTCACTGAAAGGGAAAACTGAAAGACGCCAGCTCATCTCCATAAGGTTTACTGTACTGTACCGTACTGTTTTTAAAGTGCTGATTCCATTGTTGGATTTTTTTTTAATACACTGCTTTTTAGTACATTTTCCACAGTTAGATTTTTATAGATCACACTTTATATTTTTAGACTTTGCAAGTATACAAATGAAACTGAATCGAATAAAAACAGACACCGAGCTCAGACTGAGGTTTTACTCAGGCGAGAAACGTGTCCCACCTCCTTCTTGTAAGTGAGAAGGTCTGCAGAGACAGTGCTGGACCCGAAATGTAAAAATGTTTCCTGTGTGTATTATTATTATTTCTTTTATTATTAAGTAAAAGCCACTGCAGTTTGTTTGGACTGTTACTCCTTCCACCAATCCTATTCAAAATAGTGAGTGGAAGAATGAGCTTTTATCTCTATACCCTTTGTGCATGTATGTATTAATGTGTATATACAGGAACATTAATACATAATCACACTGTTTCCTTGTGAAGTTTGAGAAAGTGATTCACTGAGAATGTTGATGGGCAATCATGAATGTACTGAGAATTATCTGTGTGTGTATAAAATGAGCTTTATTTGATGCTTATGTTTCGTTTGTGCTGTAAGCCAAACTATTTGAACTAGTTGTTTTTATTCAGACCGCTTAAGAACATTTAAACACTTAGTAAATTAATCCAAAACTACAATGGTATAAGGGTGGGTGAAAATGTTTTGTTTTCTTTTCACACAATATATTTGCATCAAATAATGTTTTGAGCGTTTTTGTTTTGTTTTATATGCTGTTTGAGTGTATTTTATCAGAACAGCTTTTACATCATGAGGGATAATGTATGTTACAGGACATGTCAGAGACAAGTTGTTGTTGGTTTGTGTTATTTTTGAAGGATCACAGTGACTTAAAATTTTGTGCACACAGGCTTTGTTTGTTGTTTAATAAAGTAATTCATATTCGTATTTGTTCAAAACCACACATTTAGAATTTAAAATTCTCATGGTGCAAGGTGTCCACACAACACCGCTCAAAAAGTCATGTATATATCATGGTTATTTGTATAAAATGATAGAAAATGCATCTAAATTTATAATGTATCTATACCATATAATAATATTTTTATATCCATGTAACCTGACTGAATCATTGATAGAAGAGTCTGATTAACTTTGATTAAAGCTTTGTACATGTCTTCTGACTGCTACCGAGTGTTTATATTTTCCTACAGTTGTGTTTTCATTGATTTATGTCTATCATGAATTCATAGAAATCAGATATAGTATTATAATGTATGCATTTATTCAATTTTGTACTCAGAAACTCTCCAATAACACACTAGTGCTCTCTCCCGTGCAACCGAATGCTGACTATGCCACACTGTCTAACTCTCGCGATATTTTGTCGCGAGAACACGAGCGGAAGTAAATAGTCGCCATGGCGTGTTAGCTAGTGAGAGGGGATAAAGTAGCAAGTGAAGCGTGGGTGCTCCTGAAGTTAAACGAATAAAAAAAATAATTCACAACCTTCGGCGTTAGTTGGTTGAACGTTGATAAACAGCAACCACGCTCTTTTTGCACTTCCATGACAAATGCATTACGAGAGCCGAGGAGTCGTGCAGGCACGTTAGGGGGCCTGTAAAAGACGTTTGCTAACTAGCTAGCTAACCTAGCTAACGGTAACGCGGATGAAGTTTAGCTAACGTCGCTTTTTTAGCATCATAGCTTAGCCAAAGATCACTCAAGTGTCTGCTTTCCTTGCGAGCAAGTAAGTAAGAAACGTCGCCCCCAGCTGGGGTTAACTCTGGCCGCGGTGGAGGGAAAGTCCGGCTGGATCTAAAATGATCATTGAAAACCTTGATGCCTTGAAAACATGGCTGTCTGAAACCCTCGAGCCCATGTAAGTGACGGTGGCTGTTAGCCGCACAGCTGTTACCTTTCCGAGCAGTCCTTCTACCTGTTTTCATGTAAATATTTTTATTTAGTCTGTACGTGTGTTTTACCGTGTTACTCCTTTATATCTCCAGCTGTGATGCAGACCCTTCTGCCCTCGCAAAGTATGTCGTTGCTTTGGTGAAGAAGGATAAAAGTGAGAAGGAACTCAAAGCCCTGTGTATAGACCAGTTGGATGTATTTCTCCAGAAAGGTAAGTATCCTCAAACACCAGTTTGGTCCTTATGTGACTTCCTCAAATTTGCATTTATGTATATATTTTTTGTTGTAACGGGTGATGTTTGGGGACGTCGTAAACACTTGAGTATGTCTAAATGCTGAAAGTCTTTCTAAAAGGATCTGTTTTAGAAAAATAAAAGTATTCCATGTTGATGCTCCAGGAAAACACTGTGATAACTTGAATTAACGCAGATTTGTTATATAAATGTGTAGGTTGGTGTCCTGAATACATGAGAAGCTTAAACTGGAGGGAATCAAGCTTCTGCCTCATGGAAGATTTACTTTGTGTGTTAATGATCATCAGTGCTTCATCATCAGTCCTTGATTTGCATCTTGAATGTCTTTCAGAGACTCAGCCATTTGTGGACAAGCTGTTCGAAGCTGTTAACAACAAAAGCTACCTCCCTCAGCCTGAGCAACCATCTACTCTGGGCAAAGTTGAGAAGGATGAGCAGAAGAAAGATGAGGTGATTTTTAAAGAAGGGTTGCATGTGCGTGAAAAACAATATGGAGGACCTCTCGTTCTCATTGTCAGAACAGTATTTATTGACGTTACTGTTTTGTTTTTTTCAGCCAAATCGGGAAGAGGAACGAGAGAAGAAGTTTTCTCGACGGGTGAATCACAGCCCTTCACAATCAAGCTCTCGCTACAGTAGAGATAGCAGGTGTGTGTGCACTAGCAAGTTCGCCTTTGTCAAACATCTTGTCCTCACTTTGCATTGTTTTTCCTTCACCTCACTTTTTTAACATGGAATGTTTTTTGTTTGTTTGTTTGTTTGTTTGTTTTTTTTAGGAGGGGAGATGATCGTAAGAGAGATGATCGCTCCAGGAAGCGAGACTATGACCGTAACCCGCCGAGGAGAGACTCGTACCGTGATCGCTACAATCGCAGACGAGGCCGCAGTCGCAGCTACAGTCGTAGTCGCAGCCGGAGTTGGAGCAAGGATCGCATCAGAGATCGCGACAGAGAGAGGGACCGGGACAGAGATAGGGACAGGGACAGAGACAGGGATCGAGATCGCAGCAGGAGCCGGTCCCACAGCAGAACCAGGTCCAGAAGCAGGAGTAGAGGTAAGAGCCTGATTCAGATACCGACACATTATCACCAGCAGGATCAGCCGGTGTCAGTTGAAACAGCTGCAGAGAGCAATGACCACAAAACGTGTGTTTGGAGTTAGAAACACAACTTTCTTACACAGTGCAGCGTGTGCAAAGTTCACTTTGTTTGAACTATGATCCTGTTTGTTGCTGACCTGTCAGAGTGTGTCCAGTTAGATCACAACTGACCAGGACACAGCGATGACTTCATTTTCAGAGATGTGCCTGTGTAACTTAATACAGACGTGTGCCGGATTTACTTACACATTTAACTGTGCTGATAAATTCTATAAAATCAAATGAGGCAGTTTCCTTTGATGTTGATGAATCAGCAATGAGGATTTGGAACTGATTGATCCAGTGAAAGCAGCTCAGACACCTGCAGCATGAGAAGACGACGTAGGCTCTGTTCACATCTGGTGTTAGCGTCTGATCACAAGTGGACAGCACTGTTCAAAATGTGTCCTGATTGACCTCCCACAGATCACCTGTGATGTCAGTACCAGGTCTGAAAAGCACTGTAGTTAAACAATGACAGGACGATAGGATAAGATAACTTTTTTTTGTATTGATCCCACGTATAGGAAATTTACTTGTCACAGTAGCAGAGTATAAAGAGTGAAGCTAAAAAATACTGAACTGTTTATCATCCAGTGTTGACTTTGTACAAACGCTAAAGATTAAAAGCTGATGATAACACGGGGAACAAATATACACTGTTGAACAGTCTAAAGGAAGTTGTGATGTATGAATGAGTCAGCTGTTGGCTAAGACATTCAAAGTGCCCAGTTTAATTTGTTCCCAGTATAAATCCCATGATTACTGTAATTTTTGACTTTTACATGACTGTTGTCTCAACAGAACGAGATTCTGGAAAGCTGAAGTACGACCACGATCGGGGGGACAGGTCAGAGGGAGGTGACGGCTACAACGCAGCGGCAGCAGCACTGGTCTCCACGGCAACCACTTCACACTTCCCGGTTCCAACCCTGAGCAGCACCATCACCGTCATTGCCCCCACACACCATCACAGCAACAACACCACTGAGAGCTGGTCAGACTTCCGTCCTGAACACCCTGTGGACCGCGGCCCTTTCAGTCGGGGGCCGCCCCCGCAACAGAGGAAGAGATGCCGTGATTATGATGGTAAGAAAAGCAGATTTAATGTTTCTTCTCATCAGGTCTGCAGGTCGTCTTCTCCTCCGGCTGTGGGTGGGTGTGTGTGTTTGGTGTTGTTCATGTGTCTGCTGTGTTTTCCAGAGAAAGGCTTCTGCATGCGAGGAGACATGTGTCCCTTCGACCACGGCAGTGACCCTGTTGTAGTGGAGGACGTCAACCTGCCCAATATGTTGCCCTTCCAACCTCCACCAATCCCAGGTGTGGACGCACCGCCGCCTCCGGGGCTCCCACCACCTCCACCTCTCATGAACCCCCCACCTGTGAACCTGCGGCCCCCAGTGCCCCCACCTGGTGCCCTCCCACCCAGTCTCCCACCTGTTGCAGGTAGGAATTCAAACATTTGAGAGATATATATGTTTTTTTGTTGTTGTTGTTTTTTTTTTACTGTGACTCATTGGTCCAGGTCGAACAAAACCTAAAGTCAGTATGTTCTGTTTGAGAATATGAGTGTTTGTTAGAAAATTACGTACCATAGATGGTAATTAACCTCAATAATCGAACAGCAACAGTATGAAAACGATGCGGTTCAGTAGATAAGACAGTAAACACACACACAGGGCTGAAGCTAACTGTTATTTTCATTACTCATTAATCCTCCAATTATTTTTTTCAATTAACTGATTTCATCACTTTGTTTTCAGGCATGGCAGGAAATTCTCAATTTCCCAGAGACCACTGTGACATTTTAAAATTACCTGTTTATTTCCAAACTAAATATTCAATTCACACAGATCAGGGGAAAGTTTCAGGTCTTCAAATGAGATGCTTTTGTTTAAAAAAAAAAGTGACGTTAACTAGTTGAAATAGTGGAGGCTCTGTTGATGCACTGGGAATGTCCACGAGATTCAGATTAAAAATTAAATTTGTGGATGTAACAGTTCAGAAATTTCCTCAACTGATCAGTTATATTTTAAAGTTTCATTATGTTTTAATATCAAATGTAATAAAAACAATGGTGTCATTTTACACAAACACACAGGACAGACTAGAGTAGAATAGAAAATCAATAAAGTATTTTTTATTCTATTCTATGTATAGAAACTTTAATATTTGCGTTGCCAGGCAACGACTTAGATCCAAGCCTGGAACCATTGCTATGAGGAAATAAACCCACAAAACATGTTTATATTTGAAACAGTGACTTTAAAACAGAAGGCTCTTCATACTTTGCTTGAACGTCTCGTTCTGTCGTCTTCTTTTTATTGGTGTATTTCACTCTGCCTGACACAGGTCCTCCTCCTCCGCTTCCTCCACTGCAACCAGCCGGCATGGACGCGCCTCCCAACTCCATCACCAGCTCCGTTCCCACTATCGTCACCTCCGGGATGCGCTCTTCTCTTCCCCAGGCTTCGGCGCCGCTCTTCACCTCCGGTAAATGAAATGTTGTGTTAATACATCCCTGCAGCTCTGTTTTACTTTGCTGTTTTCTGAGTTAAACTGTCCTTTCTCTCTTGATCAGACAACTATGAGTCGGACGTGTACAACCCTGAGGCTCCCAGCATCACTAATACCTCCAGGCCAATCTACCGCCACCGTGTCAATGCCCAGAGACCCAACCTGATTGGACTCACAATGGGGGAGGTGGACCAGCCACAGAGAGGTATTGTTCCCATGAACTGAACCGTCTGATCTTTGAATAGATTGTCTTAAAACATGCATGTACTGTACTTTCCTAGTGCTACAACGCTTTGCACTCTGGCCAGTGTGGCAGGCTGTTGCTGCTCCACAGACGAGGACAAAACCAGTCAATGTGTTTTCGTTTCCACTGTATGTTTTTAATGTCTTCTGATTTCCTTCTTTGAGCTGACATGTCTGTGTTTGTCCCTCACCAGAAAAGATTCCTAACAACAATATGAGGATTGTTATGGAATCTGATTCAAGAAAGAGACCGGCTGTCTCCCATGACGGAGGCCTCCCCTCCAAGAAACCCTGGTTCGACAAGTAAGACATTTTATGTTTAACAAATCACATGCTGCTTTTCTAACAGTGTCTCTTTAATACCTTCATCTTTAAATTGTCAATTTCTCTCTTCTCTGCTCAGACCCAACTTTAACAAACCCAACCACCAGGGCTACCACAAAAGAGCCCCATTCTGTCCTAACACCAAGCTGCTGGTTCGGCAAATTCCCCCTGAGCTCAACAACATCAGCAAACTCAACGAACATTTCAGCAAGTTTGGCACCATCGTCAACCTGCAGGTCAGTTCCCGTGTGCTGCTGTGAACGTGTAGACAGATTTGATGCTCAGTTCTCAGTAAAATATGTTGTAAATCATTATAATAGGATTTACAGAATTTTTATGAATGAAGTCCAAGTTTATTTAGTGGTTTCTTTCTAAGCTTAGCTACTGACTCCTAAAACTTATCTTACCATTAAACTTAGGCCACTGGAGTCATCTGATAAACCTTAAGTCATCAGTAATGTGACCTGAAACAAATGTGGTGTAATCTATAACTGGAGGGAGAAGTCATAACCTTTCAATGTTAACACCCTCATCCACACACGCACCATTTGGCAGTATTTGTCAGGTGACTGAGCAGGAGTTTCCCCATTGGGCTGTTGCTCTGAAAACTCTGTTATTATTCTTATCTTGGCCTTTTTCTTGAGGTTTGATCAGTCTGTCTATTGTGAACACAAAGCTCCAAGTTTTGCTTTTACATCTCAGCTTTACATCCTGATCTACTGTGATGACACTATACAACAGGTTTCCACCCAGTCTTATTGTTTCCTCTCTCAGGTGGCGTACCAGAATGACCTGGAGGGGGCACTGATCCAGTTTGCCTCTCCAGATGAGGCTAAGCGGGCTATACAAAGCACCGAGGCTGTTCTCAACAATCGCTTCATCAGGGTGCACTGGTTCCGTGACAGCGGGGGCGACGGGTTGGGCCAGTCTCACTCTCATCAGCAGCAGCAGCAGCAGCCTCAGACAGTCACGGTAAAAAACTGTCTTTATTACCAAGACGTGACATGTTTGGTCTTAGATAAAGTCTGGGATACTGTGACTTTTCAAACAAGTTAATTGCATTGGGTTTCTTGCCAATGAATTATAAGAAAGATAATATTTTGAAACTGGTTAGGTTGGGTTTTTTGCTGTGAACCTTATGTAAGCTTTTCTTGTAACATGATGCTAATGTAAAACTGATAACATATAAACAGCTAAAATGTTATTTGTTGTTCCAGTAAACAGCTAACAACTGATGATGAAAAGGCTCAGTCTCCTGTTGAATAAAGAAATCCATCACAGAACAGACAAACACAGGGTTCACTGTTATTCTCAGTTTAATTAGAGCATAATTAGCTGCATCCACTTCCTGCTTTGCTGCTGTAACACGTTCCTCCTCGAGGGTGTTTTTGATCATCCAGATATAATGTCATTGTCATATTTCCAGCAGCCGTCGACCACGTCTCTGAAACAGTCCGTCAAAGATCGCCTTGGACCGATGCTTCCTCCAAATTCTGAGTCCTCCCAGGACTCCAGCATCGCCTCTCAGGTGTGTGTCCATGTGATGGTATGAAGAGCTTCTCTCTTTTTCTGCAGTTGGTGTCTATAGACATAATGTACTCTTCTCTGTTGGTGCAGACTCCCTCTAAAGTGTCGGTGAAAGACCGTTTGGGATTTTCCTCCAAACCTGCAGCTCCTGTCGAAAAAGTAAGTGTTTTGTTCTCCGACAAACTTTTTTATTTTGGACTATCTGCCCTACTTCAAACTGTGTAAATGCTTAAATCGCTTTTCTCTTTTCAGGTGTTTTCAACTTCAGCAGGCCTCACGAAGACTGTGTACAATCCTGCTGCCCTGAAGGCAGCACAGAAAACCTCAGAGGAAGCCCTGAAGAAGAAACAGGTGAGAAGAAGGAGTGGTGGGAAAAGGGGGGAAGAGAGATTGGTGAGTATAGGACAAGAAGACGATTTGATATCTTATTCTGAGAATGTCATTTGTTTCATAGGAAGCTCTGAGGCTACAGCAGGACGTGAGGAAGAAGAAGCAGGAAATACTGGAGAAGCACATTGAGACACAGAAGGTGAGACGATCTAGTGCTCCTCACCTGTCAGCATGTGCACTCTCTAATGTCTCTGTAAAAGTTAAATGTGTGTTTGAGCCGTCAGAGCTCTGAGTCACTGCTTGAGCAACATGAAGCAACAGAGTTCCTCAGTTCTCTTTGGTTTGTGTGTGTAGGTTTACCAGCAGCGTTTGAAATATGTGTGTGGGAAATGTGTGGGACTCCAGGATTGTGTCATCACTCAGGATTACGGATCGTGTCGTGTCTCGACATGTTTTATTTTGCCTTCTTTATTTTTACACTGACACAACACAGACCTGAGATTCAGAGTGAAATGATCTGTAGTTTGTTTGTTTGTTTGTTTTTTACACCATTTAAAATCTTACCTCTTTAAATAGTTGAGTAGCAGCAGCTGTTTTGGAAGCAGTTGACACATAAGTGAAGTTTCTGCTCTTGTCCTCCACAGCTGCTGATTTCCAAACTGGAGAAGAACAAAACGATGAAAGCAGAGGACAAATCTCAGATCATGGAAACTTTAGGAAAGTTGACCAAGAGCATCACCAAACTTCAAGAGGAGATTAAGGGAATCTCGAGCAGCAACAACCTGCTGCACACCGGCAAGAGCAAGGCCCAGGTAGAGCCTCCACACACACACACACACACACACACACACACACGCACCCACGCACCCAAGTAGATGCAACACAGGCTTGTTCAGGTGCCTTTGATTTATTTGTGTTGTCTCTCCTGATCCGTGCAGGCGCAGAAGGAGCTGCTGGACGCAGAGCTGGACCTGTACAAGAAGACTCAGGCTGGAGAGGACACCGCTCTGCTGAAGATGAAGTACACTCAGCTGCAGATCGAGGTATTGATCTCATCCTGAAAGACAAAAATTTCCCTCAAGCTTCAAGTCTGGTGCTAAGACATGACTCCCACAGCCGCCACTTGAGGGCGCTGCTGCTCTTGTAGCTTCAGATGATGTGTTGTAGTTTGATCTCCTCAGCTGATTCGGGATGTGATGCTCTCTTCTTGTCTTCTGTGTTCCATCCAGGCAGCTAAACGTGGACTCCTGTCGCCGGGTCGTGGACGGGGAGCTCCTGCTCGAGGCCGTGGTGCCCTCAGGGCCCGGGGCAGGGGCACCAGAGGGCGGGGCAGAGGGGTGCCAATGCACGCAGTCGTGGACCATCGACCACGAGCGCTGGAGATCTCTGGGTTCTCTGATGCGGACCGTGTAGACCTGCTGCCCCACTTTGCTGTAAGTCGCCTAAAACTACAGAAACAAAGACATTAAGGCTTCACTATATGTTTGCATTGACAGAAAACCGTTTCTTCCCAGTAGTTGCACAGTCAAGTGTGTGTTTGTGAAGTGACCAAAATGTTGTGTGTTCACGATTTTGAAGCAATTTGGAGAGATCGAAGACTGCCAGATTGATGAGAGCAACCTGACGGCAGTCATCACCTACAAGACGAGAGCAGAGGCCGAACAGGTGAATTCAGGCGTTTCTTGTTTTTCCTTAAATTTCCTCTTGAGAGCTGCCTGTTAACATCTGTTGCTGTGACGACACCGGACTCACCTGCTGTGTGTGTGGTCCACCTGTAGGCAGCGCTGCACGGAGCGAGATTCAACAACCAGACTGTACGCCTGGCGTGGCACAAGCCCGTCACGACTCTGAGCACCGCGGATGCTGATGAGGCAGAGCCAGAGGAGGACGAGGTTCGTCGGCTTTTCTCTCTTTATTGAAACTGTGTTTTTCTCTTTGTAGTAGATTTAATGTGATCATTAAATCATTAAATCATTAATGTGATGATCATTTTTAAAATGAGTCTGTGCAGGATTGATCTTATTTGCTCTCTTCACACTGGTTTAAAGGTTCAGGACAGAGTATTGACTTCAGAGCGAACACTTGGACAGTCGCTGCTCAGACGCAGGACTGTAACTCACAAGTTCCACATCAATATGATATTTTATTGATTCAGCTGACAACAATTGGATATTTGCTGATGTCACAAAGTCACAATACAATTTTGAGTTGATTCAATCAGTAATCAATATGAGACAATATCATCTGTTGATTTAACACAATCACTTACATTTGTATCAAATCACAAAAAGCAACTCGCATATCATCAACCAGACATTTGAATAAAAAACAGTTTATTTTTTATTATAAGAATAAACTTCCTGTTCACTGCTGATTTTCGCAGTTTTCACATTCTCCAAAATAAAACTGAAAGAACATTAATTATCCATTTAAAGCAGGTTTTAGTGTGAACCCTCCTCCTGCTTAGGGTCTTAAACAAATTGTTTTTTTTATTTTTTGTCTTTGCACAAAAAAAATAAAAGTATGAAATTGCAGCAGTTACTTGTCTCTCAGTTGTGCCAGGGGAGTTTCAAAATAAAGGTGCGTCTTTCAATGTCTGATGTTTTAATTAGGGATCGATGTATCGTTACGCTCGTACTCAGACATATTACACACAAACGCTGCTGTTGTTGCACCTGAACAACACAAGAGGGAGCTGTTCCACATCACACCAGGCTGTGGCCTAATGTGGGTTTTTCCATGTCCACTTGTGCTTTCATTAGGCGGCCGGGCTGCAGCACGCTGCTCTCGAGCTGAGGGTTTAGTCTCTCTTGAGGCCGTTTAAATACACGGTGCACGTCGAGTGCTGATGGTGCTCAAAGTAAAAGGCCTCTCCACTTGAAATTGCCTTTTGTTCACTGTAGAGAGCACTAATCTCTCTTTTTGTTCCCCACCCTCTCTCTCTCTCTTATATCAGTACCCGGAGGAGTCCCTGAGTGACGACGCTCTGCTGCAGGACGACGACGAGGAAGAGGACGACAACGAGCCTCGGTCCTGGCGCAGATGAAGATCGGTGCGACGCTCCTCCCTCCCTCCCTGGAAGACGAGCAACAATCCAGCAACTTCATCATAAGATTTCAAATGCCTGTTTATACATGAGCAGGACACATGTCACTTTGGCTCCAGGTTGTTTTTTTTTTTTTTTTTTTTTTTTTTTTTTTTGTGTCCTTCACAAACATGTAACTGGCAGAAGAACCATGTGTGAGTTTGATTCATTTTAATGTGTGTACCAGAGGCAGCAATGGTGGATTTTTTTAATGCTCTTAATGTAGAAATAGTTAAGTTTTTTTTTTTCTCGGTTTATAAATCACAACTAGTTTGTCTGCACATGTGACAGCTGTTCACTTTAAGACTTTTGTTTATGTCTGAGTTTAAGAAAAACAAAACCTGTGTTGTAATTTAACAGAACGACAGACTGTAGCTTTTGCAGAATAGTATTAGGATGAACTGGTTTAAATGCTCCTGTGTAAATATTTTATGTCCGGGTTTAAAGGATTTGTATGAAAGCTTGGCTTCTCAGTTCTTGGCTTTACTTTGGATTGTACAAAAAAATAAAGACTTGAAATGGTCTGAAAATATCCTGCCAAAAAAAAAGAAAAGAAAAGAAAAAAAAGACAAAAAAAGAAAATGTGGCAGTGAAAAAAGAAGACTCCAAAAGGAGCTGAAAAAAGACCATTTCAAAAAAACAAAAAATCTTCCTCTTCCCCTAAAGAGCAAAAATCCTGCAAAATCCTCCTCATCCTCCTCTTATCAACCTTTTTCCTTGTTTGTGTTTCTTTTGGATGGGTAAGGTAACCAATCGTTTCACTGTTGACGAGGTAAGAACACGACATCATCTCTGCAGATCGTTCACAAAGTGGTAAAAATTTGTTTATTATATTTGTAACATAAAAATGTAAGTAATGCACAATGTCATAACAATAACAGTAACAGCTGATGTGTTGTGTTTGTTGCAGGAGCTCCAGTCGCAGGCCGTCTTCGTCCAGGAGGCTTCACTATTTTACACACAGTTTTATTTTACATTCTGACTGTAATGGTCTTTATTTGATTCCAGACCAACTTGTATTTAAAATACACAGTTTTTTTAATGGTTAATTGTAAATTAAATTTTTTTTATAATTTTAAATCTCTGGAGCCGTTTCCACTCTGTGGGTCAATGAAAACCTGTTGGAACAGGTTCTAGATCTCAGTCCATAATAATATAGTATAATAGTAGTGTTTGTCTTTCAATAGTTCATACAAAGCTTTATATAATAAGATATAATTAAGTTTCTAAAAGCTTTAACTTATCTGACCTGGTACTAAGTCAGTTTTTAAAGTGATTAAACCCAAATGAAATGACAATAAGTATTTTAATATCACAGTATCAGACCTCTGAAACTCAGTTAATCTGATTATTCATTTACATGTTTATTTTTCCCTAAAACCATCTCTTCACTTTGACCCGTCACCTCTCACACGTTCACACCCTCCATCTGTCGCCTCCTTCAAACCATCAGTGAACCTGAGTCCTGGTGTTTAGGAAACACAGAGTTTTTTTTTCCTGTTCACACCTGCAGAGAAGCTTCGCTCTGCTCTGAGTGTGCCAGGACAAATAACCCAATCAGTGTCCAGCGCTCCGGTGCAGCCAGGCCGCCCGTGGTGCCTGTCACACTTGCAGAGATAATTGTGAGAAATCAGATTTTGTTCCCGTAGAAAATCTCCTTTTTTTCGTTTCCAGCTCGTTTCCCCCTCTGCACCTCCACCACCAGAAAAACCAAACGCCTCATCCCTCTGTCTCTCAGACTGGGGGTGTTAAATGCCCCCTCCTGTCGTCTCATTTACCTACTGTGGTGTCACCAAACTCACACAAACATTATTTGTGTGGTTGCATGTTCCTGTATTTGTTGTTGTGAACCTGCAGCTATGATTGACACAAACACACACGAGTCCTGACGGTTGTTCAGCTGCACTTTTTGTAGCTACACAAATAATGTGGAACAGGAAGTTTAGCACCGTGGCCTTGTTGTTTACAGCCTCTTCAGTGCTGATGTGACCAGCATGCAGGGATGTGTGAGCCTCCACCCCCACCACAGTGGCCAGAGGATGTTTATATTCTCTGTGTGAACTAAGAAAAGTCAGACTAACAAGTTTACAGTGTCCGTGTCATCCATTATCTAAATCTTTACTTTCTGATTTGTGTCAAAGAGACAAATGGCATCAAATTTTGGAAATGAGCTGCAACAGTGTTGATTTTTTTTGTCCTCTTCTTCCTGTTGTGTATATGTGTGTACATGTGTGTGCATGAGCCCAATGATGTCGTGGACGTGTGCTCATGCACTTTCACTTTAGTTTTCTTGGAGATTTATTGTCTGTTGGTGGAAACGATTGTAAGTTTTTCTTTGTGACGCCCTCTGGGGCTGCAGAAGTCGGTCATATGGATATGCACAAACTAGGAAAATGCACAACATTATGCACTTGTAATGTATTTATTCAGCCTCATTTGAATATTTATCGCTGCATTTTCACCAAACACCAAAACATTGCAGGCATGCCAATTAATACCAATCACCACTTAAAACCAATTTAGTTGTAGAATAATACATACAAATTTCATCCTAATAGATGTATAACATGCCAACGTAATTATATGGTCACAAATGTCACTTATGCATTTAAGGTGAAAATATAATAAGGATGGTGTTTCTGATCTCAGATCAGCGGTGACCCACCCCCGCCCCCCCCCCCCCAACCCACTGCTCTGTGCTTTCACACTCCTTGCCCCCGTCGCTACAATGCCACTTCTTTGTAAAACCATTAATATTTGATGTGATCATGGGCCCTCATAAGCAAATTTCAGTCCCCAGCAAGTTGAGCAAAAGCATGATTAATTTAGTATTTATAACCCGACAACCCTTTAAACAACACGGGGCCCCCGGCCACAAAGAAAGGCACAGTTTGAAACAAAACCAGCAGCCTCTAAATCATAATCAGCACAGTCATTCAGCATCATTTGAGTTTGGGGACACTTTTTTTTTCTGTAACACTGGCTGCAGTGTTGGTCTCAGTCGGTTCCTGAGTGAGGAGGAGAGCTGCAGCTTTAAAGCTTCACATGTAAAATGTAATAAAGAAATCTTTGTTATCACTTGACAAAAAGCACTGCTCCATCATCATCCTCAGTTTGTTGAGTGTTTCTGCTGAATAAAGTCCTTTAACCTCAACCACTGTCCACAGGGAACGACCAGAGCTGCAGCTGTTGTGTAAAAACTGAATTTTCCTCTTTGGTCTCAGTGTCCAAAAGGTCATTTGTTTCCTTTTTTGCAAATAAAGAAAGAAAATGACAATCAGTTTAATTTCTTCATTTACTGTTTATTAAAGACAACAGTTCCATCATTTGTCTTATTTATTTATTTATTTTTACCACATTTATGTCATCAGACATCATATTAAACAGTTTGATTTAGATGTGATTTTGAAAGTTTATTTGAAACATGAAAGAAGAAACAAGTCATACCAGATCATGACAAACACAAGTTCTCCTTGTTTAGACAGGAGTGGATGGAAGTCTGAACTTCAACAGTTTCACACAGAGAAATAGTGTTTAGATCCTGTAAGTTACTTCAACATAGTTTCTACATTATTATTGGTTTTATTATTATCAACACACTAAAATGATGTAGGACAAGAATAAGAGACACCTAGAGTCATGACCTGGTGGATAAATTATATACTCTCTTTATTAACGCTGAGCCTACACTGGTTAGTAGTCTGTTGGTTTTCTGTTGTTTCTTATGTAAATACTGTAGATTCTGAGAAAAAAAAAGTCAGAATTTCTGAGAAAAACAGTCAGAATTTCTGAGAAAAAACTAAGAATTTCTGAAAAAAAAGTCAGAATTTATGAAAAAAAAGTCAGAAATTCTGAGAAAAAACTAAGAATTTCTGAAAAAAAAGTCAGAATTTCTGAGAAAAAAAGTCAGAATTTCTAAAAAAAAAAAAAAAAAAAAAAAAACAGAATTTTTGGGAAAAAAAAATAGAATTATTGGAAAAAAAATCAGAATTTCTGACAAGTCAAAATTTCTGAGAAAAATTCTTTTTCTTTCTTTCTTTCTTTCTTTTTTTTTTTTTTTTTTTTTTTTTTTTTAGAAATTCTGACTTTTTTTCTCACAAATTCTTAGTTTTTTTCTCAGAAATTCTGACTTTTTGGTCAGAAATTCTTAGTTTTTTTCTCAGAAATTCTGGCTTTTTTTTTTTTTCAAAAATCCAGACTTTTTTTGTCAAAAGTTTTGATTATTTTTCTCAGAAATTTTGACTTTTTTGTCAGAAATTCTGATATTTTTTTCAGAATTTCTAAAAAGAAAAAAAAATAGAATTTTTGAATTTCAAAAAACAGTCAAAAAATTTCTGAGAAAAAAAACTCAAAACTTTTGACAAAAAAAGTTTTTTGTTTCTCAGAAATTTTGACTTTTTTGTCAGAAATTCTGATTGTTTTTTTCAAAAAAATTTTTTTTTTCTTTTTCTTTTCTTTTTCTTTTTCTTTTTTTTTTTGAAAATTCTGACTTTTTCCCAGAAATTCTTAGTTTTTTTGTCAAAAGTTTTGAGTTTTTTTTTCTCAGAAATTTTGACTTTTTTGTCAGAAATTCAGATTTTTTTCCTCAGAAATGTTGACTTTTTTCAATTTCAGAAATTCAGAACTTCTGAGAAAAAAGTCAACATTTCTGAGGAAAAAAATCTGAATTTCTGAGAAAAAAATAGAATTTTTGACAAAAAAATCAGAATTTCTGACAACAAAGTCAAAATTTCTGAGAAGAAAATAAGAATTTCTGACCAAAAAGTCAGAATTTCTGAGAAAAAAAACTAAGAATTTCTGAGAAAAAAAAGTAAAAAATTCTGAGAAAAAAAGTCAGAATTTCTGAGAAAAAAACTAAGAATTTCTGAGAAAAAAGGTCAGAATTTTTGAAAAAAAAATCCGAATTTCTGAGAAAAAAAAACTCAAAACTTTTGACAAAAAAAGTCTGAATTTTTGAAAAAAAAACCCCAAGAATTTCTGACCAAAAACTCAGAATTTCTGAGAAAAACGTCAAAATTTCTGAGGAAAAAAATCAAAATTTCTGACAAAAAAGTCCAAATTTCTGAGAAAAAAACTCAAAACTCTTCTCACAGACTAAGAATTTGACAGAAAAAAAGTCAGAATTTCTAAAAAAAAATAAATAAATAAATAAAAAAAAAATTTGAAGTTTTGAAAAAAAAAAATCAGAATTTCTGAGAAAAAAACTAAGAATTTGTGAGAAAAAAAGTCAGAATTTCTTAGTGTTCTTAGTGAAATTCAAATTTTTTTTTTTTTTTTTTTTTTTTAGAAATTCTGACTTTTTTTCTCACAAATTCTTAGTGTTTTTCTCAGAAATTCTGACTTTTTGGTCAGAAATTCTTAGTTTGTGGTCAGATTTTTTTTTTCTCAAAAATTCAGACTTTTTTGTCAGAAATTCTTAGTTTTTTTTTCTCAGAAACTTTGACTTTTTTGTCAGAAATTCTGATTTTTTCCTTCAGAAATGTTGACTTTTTTCAATTTCAGAAATTCAGAATTTCTGAGAAAAAAGTCAACATTTCTGAGGAAAAAAATCTGAATTTCTGAGAAAAAAAATAGAATTTTTGACAAAAAAATCAGAATTTCTGACAACAAAGTCAAAGTTTCTGAGAAGAAAATAAGAATTTCTGACCAAAGAGTCAGAATTTCTGAGAAAAAAAACTAAGAATTTCTGAGAAAAAAAAGTAAAAAATTCTGAGAAAAAAAGTCAGAATTTCTGAGAAAAAAACTAAGAATTTCTGAGAAAAAAGGTCAGAATTTTTGAAAAAAAATCCGAATTTCTGAGAAAAAAAACCTCAAAACTTTTGACAAAAAAAGTCTGAATTTTGAAAAAAAAAACCCAAGAATTTCTGACCAAAAACTCAGAATTTCTGAGAAAAACGTCAAAATTTCTGAGGAAAAAAATCAGAATTTCTGACAAAAAAGTCCAAATTTCTGAGAAAAAACTCAAAACTCTTCTCACAAACTAAGAATTTGAGAGAAAAAAAG
Source organism: Caranx ignobilis (assembly GCA_021432705.1). Classification (NCBI taxonomy): domain Eukaryota; kingdom Metazoa; phylum Chordata; class Actinopteri; order Carangiformes; family Carangidae; genus Caranx; species Caranx ignobilis. The sequence continues at coordinate 969,344 of JAFHLA010000056.1, forward strand.
TCAGAATTTCTAAAAAAAAATAAATAAATAAATTAAAAAAAAAATTTGAAGTTTTGAAAAAAAAAAATCAGAATTTCTGAGAAAAAAACTAAGAATTTGTGAGGAAAAAAAGTCAGAATTTCTTAGTGTTCTTAGTGAAATTCAAATTTTTTTTTTTTTTTTTTTTTTTTTTTTTAGAAATTCTGACTTTTTTTCTCACAAATTCTTAGTTTTTTTCTCAGAAATTCTGACTTTTTGGTCAGAAATTCTTAGTTTTTTTCTCAGAAATTCTGGCTTTTTTTTTTTTTTTTCAAAAATCCAGACTTTTTTTGTCAAAAGTTTTGATTATTTTTCTCAGAAATTTTGACTTTTTTGTCAGAAATTCTGATATTTTTTTCAGAATTTCTAAAAAGAAAAAAAAATAGAATTTTTGAATTTCAAAAAACAGTCAAAAAATTTCTGAGAAAAAAAACTCAAAACTTTTGACAAAAAAAGTTTTTTGTTTCTCAGAAATTTTGACTTTTTTGTCAGAAATTCTGATTGTTTTTTTCAAAAAAATTTTTTTTTTCTTTTTCTTTTCTTTTTCTTTTTCTTTTTTTTTTTGAAAATTCTGACTTTTTCCCAGAAATTCTTAGTTTTTTGGTCAAAAGTTTTGAGTTTTTTTTTATCAGAAACTTTGACTTTTTTGTCAGAAATTCTGATTTTTTTCTTCAGAAATGTTGACTTTTTTCAATTTCAGAAATTCAGAATTTCTGAGAAAAAAGTCAAAATTTCTGAGGAAAAAACTAAGAATTTCTGAGAAAAAAAAATAGAATTTTTCAAAAAAAAAATCAGAATTTCTGAGAAAAAAGTCAAAATTTATGAGAAAAAAAACTCAAAACTTTTGACAAAAAAAGTCTGAATTTTTGGGAAAAAAAGCCAGAATTTCTGAGAAAAAATGTCAGAATTTCTGAGAAAAAAGTCAAAATTTCTGAGGAAAAAACTAAGAACTTCTGAAAAAAACTAAGAATTTCTGAAAAAAACGAAATTTCTTTTTGAAAAAAAAAAAACCAAGAATTTCTGTCCAAAAACTCAAAAGTTCTGAGGAAAAACCTAAGACTTTCTGAGGAAAAAAAACAAGAATTTCTGAAAAAAGTTAAAATTTCTGAGAAAAAAACTAAGAATTTCTGAAAAAAAAAGAATTTCTGAGAAAAAAGTCAGAATTTCTGAGAAAAAAAGTCAGAATTTCTGAGTAAAAAAGGGCAAAATTTCTGAGACAAAAACTAAGATTTTCTGACAAAAATCTTAGAGAAAAAAATTCTGAGTTTTTTTTTTTGTCAGAAATGATTTCTGACTTTTTACTCAGAATCTTAAAAAAATAAAAATAAATAAAATAACTATGGTGATGTGTTTAGCAGCTGAAGAACCAGATATTTTCTTTAGAGCAGCAGTGTCAAACTTATTTTAGTCCAGGGGCCACAGAAAGCACAATTTGATCTCAAGTGGGCCAGACCAGTAAAATAACAACATATACCTGTAAGAACCCTTAATGTTTCTCTTTGTTTTAGTGCAAAGAGGTACAAGTAAGTAATTAAGATGTTTACAGTTAATGAACTGTTCTTTTACATAACATATCAGGAACAACCTGAAATTTCTTGAGAAAAAAAGAAATGTAATTTCAACAACATTGTGCTCTTCTGTCTTCTATGTAATTTTCACACTTAGCAAATTCATCCTGTGGGCCAGACTGGAGGCTGGAGAAGATGATGGAGACTGGAAAAAAAAAGACTTACAAAGTGAATTAAATTCACCAGGTGGAAACAAGCACAACAATGGTTCATAAATGTTATGTATGATCTTAAACTGTAGCTGCTGCATGTGCATATGTACAACTATTCACTCACATGTTAGCCAAAGAAACATACAGTGACATGTCAGTGCTGTGTTTTAACTTCTTTCTGCTGCCCTCAGGTGGCCAGGAAACCAGTTATTGCAGGTTTAAACATATAAGTTTCTCATGTTTCTGGTTTGATTTCTACAAAGGTCAAAGGTCAAATCTTGGAGGGTAAATTTCATGTGACAGAAGCTTCTGAGATGTGAAGATCTTGCAGAACGACTCCAAACACTCGGTGTCTCTACAGTTTCTTATCTGCAGCCTCTGACTCTTATTGCAGCTCGTCAGTCTGAATCAAATTAGCTTGTACTCTAACATGATCAGTGTACAGTTCAACTTCATTAAAGGTAATGTGTGTGAGTGCAGCACAGAGCAGGCCCCGCCCCCTTTGGCCTCGCTGCTGTCATTGATTGGAGCAGTGATTTGCAGCATATAATCCAATGGCCTGTGACAGGTTGTAACTGAGGTTAAAGATGGCAATTTAATTATGTGTCAGAGGTCACATTAAAGGCTGACCCCGTGACCCACCGCCATCAGACTCTGCTGATTAGTGACAGCCTCATGTTATTGATTAACCTGAGACACATAACAGGCAAATAAGAGAGAAGAATAAACAGGTAATTGATGCAGGATCAGGAGGTCTCTGAAATGGGAATTCAAGCCAGGTCAGTTGATTTTCTAGGTCTATAGAGGATATGACTATTTAATTTTGTATATTATTTACAACAGGGTGTGAATAAAAATGATTAGAATTATCAATGTTTATCATGTATCAATCCATCAAAAACTCTTCACTCAACGTGCTCCACGTGCTGGACTTAATAAGAAGCAGTGACTGTAATATTAAAGGAATCTGGGGGAAATTCGCTGATTTGCTCTGAGGAAGGAGAATTAACAGAGCGGATCGATACTGTTGAGTTTTAACTATCTGACTCTCTGACATCTGTTTTACAACATAAATATGTTTCTCATCACCGATCTTCTAATTTCCTTGAAAAACTGATGTTTAGATTTGCAGCAGCTACAAAATCAATGAGCAGCGTCTGTTCTCCAGCTCAGACGGAGACACAGACACACTGAGAAGTAAAAGTGGAGGTAAACATAAAATAACTGCTACTGTCACGCGTCTGTTAAATTTAAAAGCTGCAGTCGCTGGTTAGCTTAGCTTAGCCTAGCACAGACAGTAGCTGACTCTTAATATGCACAAAATCCTGAGACAGTTAGTGAGAGTAAGTTCCCTTAGTTTCAGTTTCTTTATAGAATCTATAAACTAAATATAAAGTCGTGGAAACAACAACGTTTTAGAGGCTTGTTTTATGTGAATAAGAATAAATCAGGTCAGAGCTCATGATGTTTGGTGTCGGCTCGGTGGATCACACCTTCACACGCTGATGTTTCTGTCATTTCAGCTGCTTTGTTTTAAATAACAGCCTCATTGATCCCTGCGTGGTGTGTGTGAGCTGTTTCTGTTTTTTGTTGGTTGAAATGAATGTGGCTCCGACTCGTTTACGATGCTGCTGAATGAGAACAGAGTTGTTCTGTGGCGTCGTTAGGCTCCTGGGAACCAGCACAGCTAACACGTCTATACTCGGCCATATATGCAAATGATAGGGGCAATTGTAGATATACAAATATGTACCCATGGCCCATGCGGCCTAATGGCCTGCCCCCCCCCCTCCTTCCCCTCCCACCCTCCCTCTGGCCAGCAGCTCAATGGCTCATTTAGATATCTGCTTGGTTTATTATGTGAATAAGTTACGCCTGGCTTGTTACGAGCCTCCAGGTTCCAGTTTCTGCTGCGTAGCTGAGATGTGTGGCGCTCAATTAGGCCGCCACTGTTAACCCTTCGTGCCAGACAGGCTGTTTTTTTTTTTTTTTTTGGTGCTGGTACAGTATGGTGGCGGTGGGAGGTGGACGGGTGGGTGGGGTGGTGGTGGTGGTTTCCAGGCAGGGATCAAAAGATCAATCCTAATACAGTGCTACCAGGCTGACCTCTCCGATGTAATAAAGACACCATCTCTCACCCCTGGGGCCCATTCGGAGCCTCCCGCCCCATGAACAAACCCCGGTATCTTTAAATTAGCTGACTTGCTTGCCCTGCAGGTAATTGCATTAGTTTATCAATGTTCAACACAATTTATTACTTTAGTCCAGCAATGGGAAAGATCCTGGTGTTAATGTCCTCTGTGAGGAGGAGACAGGAGAGCGAGGTCTTTGTGTGTGTGTTTAACTGTGTGTGTGTGTGTTTGTGTTTATATGTGTGTGTCTCTTTGCAAATAAAGAAAAGTAAACACACTGACGCCGAGAAGTGAAATCACACTTTTATTACCAGTGGTAGGTTTTTATTTGATTTGATTTCATACAGGTCTATTGTCTTATATGTGCACAATTAAACAAAACCATACACACGAGTCTACATTTGCAACAGTGAGATAATTAATCGGTGACCTCAGCGTTGCCTTTGAGCCGTCAGATTAACGCCGTCCTGTGTCTCTCTCTCTCTACAGCTCCAACACTTGTTTTAAAACTTTATGTGACAGCAGACTTATTTGCCTTAATAGGTGCTTAAATCAGATTGTCTTTCATTACACTAAAAACAATATTACTGTCTGTACTCTTTCAGTGGAGTTTCTGTGGCCAGAGGGGCTGCGGCGGCGGCGGCGTGCCTCGTCCCCCTCACATCTGTATGCATTATGGATCTGTCTGAGGTAATAAACAGACCCTGCTCTTATTCCTGCTTCCTGCTATCATTATTCCTGCCCCCCCCCCTCCTCCTCAGATGGATTATAGCCCACTGTGCAACATGTAGATGAGTGGCGCTCCTCTGATTGCCTTATGGCCATCAGGCTTTTGCATATTTACTGCCCATGAATCACAGCGAGGCAGGAAACCCACAGCAGCTGATCCTCCTCCTCCTCCTCCTCCTCCTCCTTCGTTCTTACACTTTCTCTCTGGTTCAGTCTCTCGTTGTCACTTCTTTTCCTTCAGCTGCCTTTCTCTTCTTTTCATTGTCTGTCTTTCCCTGTGCCTTGATCCTGCCCCATGCATTCCCAGCTGCTTAATTAAAGCATGTATTATTAATACTGCTATATCTTTGTCCATCCTTCTTCCCTGTTCATATGACTGCTACATTAAGTGTAAATTGTTTCGCTGTAATTCCCTTTTAATGTCCCTGTTATAATCAGTGTTTCTGCTGTGTGGAGGCAAGAGAGAGGGAGAGGGAGAAAAAAGGAGGAGATCACAGGCCGCTCACTGTAACTTACTGTTTGATGTGTGGCTCGCGTACTACAGGCCGGCGTAATTAGGGCCTGTTTTACAAGTCAAATGTGTAAGACGCCAATCTGCAAAATATGAGATTAATAAAAGGAAGTTGTCAGATGTGTGGCTGCTGTGGAGTGTTGGTCGTCTCTGCCTCGGGGACACAGCAGCAGCCATCACTGCCTGTTTTTTTAATCACAAGTCATTGTCCTGAGAAGTCTGAACACAACCAAGACTTTAAGACTCAACAAACTCAACAATCTGAGATCGACCTGACATCTGGGATTTAGTGAAATCACTCTAATAATAATAATATTAATGAGAGAGAAATACAACAAACAAAAGAAGAAATTCAAACATCTCTTCAACAGTATTTTATACTGTATCTCTGTAGCCTGTGTTTTGGTCCATTGTTTAAATCTCGTATTCTTCATTGTCTGGTAGAAGAGGTCGAATCCTATGAGACTTGTGTGACTTTCTTTTCCTCGTCTGCATCCTGACTTTATAAAATGGCCCTAACCCGCTTCCAGCATCTACATCAGATCAAATTCTGACTTTGTGACAAAACGGACGACCTGGAAAACTAATGATGTTTCCAAAAGCCTCTCATTTACTTAGCACTAATGAGCAAATGGTAGCGAGCTAAGATGCTAAACTGAGATGGTGACCATGGTAAACATTTAACTTAGAGTTTATTGTCATTCAGAATAGAAAGTGTAACTGAGTGAAATTTTGTTGTAATCGGCTCAGACAGAATTAAAAATATAAGAATATATACCATAAATATATAAATATATCAAAATACTATACAAAAGTAGTAAAAAGTAAAAGTGCATAAAAACTGCAGCATAAGTGTTTATACTAGCATGTTAGCATTTCAATGTGAGTACAGCAGCATGCAGACATTAGCATCAGCTCAAAGTCTTGCTGTGCTTGCAGGCCTGCAGCTCCACAGGGCTGATGGCTGTTAGTCTTGTTTTAGTAAATATATGTGTTTAGCTCTGTCAACAGCTCAGATTCAGTTCTGTTCACTTCTATTGTACCGGAGCTGCGGATGAAAACTGGACGAACTGATCAGACTGTGTGTAGCTCCACCGGTGCAGCACTGAACTATATGTTTTATCAGCTGATGAGTTTTTTGTCCCCTGTCTCCTCCACCCTCCTCCTCCTCTAACTATCATGTCTAATGAAATGGTGCTGATGTTTTACCATTTATCAGCCGCCGTCCAACGTTATTGATTCAAGGAGGCCAATTGGCTGAGAGGGTGCCGTAAACTGGGCGATTTAAAACCTGCATCCCTCATTGTCACATGATGATGGCTGCAGAATTAGATCGTAAGAGGCTGAATGAGTGCAGCGGCCATAAATAAAGAGAGGGAAAATATAATGTGGCACCACTAAAGACCGAGGCTGTCGATAGGACCGGTGTCGTCTCTGATGTCCTCACGGTGGTGATCAGGACCAGGAGGATCAGCTGTGACACTGTAGAGGAGGTCGTCTCTTCCTCCTCCTCCTCCTCCTCATGTCAGGCACTGTGTCTGTGCAGAGACAGATGTTGTGCATGAGTAATGACACAACTCCAGTGTCACACCGAGGCCTCGCTGCTCCGTGTAGCAGGCAGGTAACAGGAGAGAGCGCGAGGGGCCGTTAATATCGTAAAACAGTGTTTAAATATTTTAATTTCATTTGTCAGAGGGGCCCCTCCCCTACTCTCCATTACCCTGACAACCATCCTTCATCGGCTGAACAAGTGCATTATTCATTAGCACTAATTATTTTCACATAACGTCTGCCCCGATATATTTAACCTCCACATTACACCCGAGATAATGGCCTTGTAAAATTGAATTGCGAGAAAGAAGTGGAGTTGGAAAGCTCATTTAAAGAACATAAGAGGGAGGGAAAAAAGTGCAGGGAGGTGCAGGAGGGGAGTTCGAAGCAGCTGGGGTGGGGTGGGAGGGGTTGGTGAGGTGTGTGTGTGTGTGTGTGTGTGGGGGGGGGGGGGGGGTTGACAGGAAGAGTGTTAAGCACTTTGGGACATGGAGCCCCAGAAATGATGGGACATTTGTTCCTGTCTCATTTGCATGCTAAGAGAAGAGCCCGGTGGTTCTCTGGTGAAGAGGCACCTCAACACCCTGTGGGCCAGAGGTGCCCTGCAGCCCCCCCCCCCAGTGAACATCGACCTGACATATGACCTCAGCCCTCAGAGTCTTTGTCTCTTTGCACTTTACTCCATCTCTTCTTCACCTCTTCTCTCCTTCCTTTGACATTTCACTCAGCCACTCACCTGCAGAAGCTCCACCACTAAAACCGCCCCCTGTCTCCTCTCAGGCCTCTGCTCACATTCCTCCGTTTTCCATCTGGACAGACAAACTTCAAAAAACAAACAAACAAAAAAACAAAACAAATTGAGAAGCGATGGAAGTCTTTTACTCCGACTTTGCTTATTCATGAGACTGACATTCAGCAGCATGCAAAATTCAGACCCACAGAGGCCGCGATGCTCCACTTGCTTTATCTCTGCTCTCTTCTGAGAAGGAGGCTGTGACCCACCCCCCACCCCCCCACCCACACACTACCCTCCCACCTCCCCGCCAAAAAGCTTAACCACACTCTCACCCATGCACAAATAAAGAGAGGAAAAAACACACACACACACACAATGCGGACATAAACGCTCACATGCACCAACCTCTCATGTACAAGTGAAGTGAAGGAAACTGTGAAACAGCTGCACAGTGAGTTTTAATGAACCAGCTAATTAAAATATATTTGGCAACGCTTCACTTTAACATTTATCACCACTGTTTAATCCACGGTTGATAACACATTATAGTGTAACGCCTCATAAACAGAGGCTGGGGGAGCAATAACAGATAATGAATGGCATTATAGTAACACACACTTCTGTTAGTAGGAGAAGTCAGAAACTCACACATGTTCTGCTGTTGTTAAACTGTGATACTGTTAAACTGTTATGACACGAGAGAAGAAAAGCTTCACATCTGAAAGTGTGGGACCATCACATGTTTGGTGTTTGTCAGGTGTGTGACATGAAATAGAAGCTGATTCATTTCCTGATCAGCTCAGAGGACGGACTTCGTCATCACCTGTGACTCCGGGTTTATTATGTGATCACATCTGGAACAGCTGTAAACAGTGACACAGTGAAGTGTCCATGTTTCTCTCTCTCTCTGATTTCCTGAGTAATGTTGCCGACAGTGACCACGCTGCTCCTCAGGTGTGTGTGTGCTGCTTTGTGTGTTTAACGCAGAGAATTTCAGTTCAATTCAAATGAGAGGGGAAAATATATATATATATATATATATATATATATATACACACACACACACATATATATATATATGTATATAATTCTTATGCCTTTTCTGTGTTTTGCCCAGAAGGCAGCGCTCTCTCTGTGTAAAGTATCTGTCTCCCTGACATTTAGATTTGCCTTTTTAAAGATTAAATTTTTCAAAACTGGCATTTCTTCATATGTTTTCTAGAGGCGACAAAATTATTCTTTTACATCCACGGTCATGAGTGTTTTGTGTAAGTGTGTGATTTGTCCGGGGCTTAAGTTGTTTGTTTTGTGTTTTGTTTTCCTCGGTAATGATGATATCATTTCATGAGATGGAGTAAAAATGTTTTGAACCTGTTGGACTGTTATCCAGCATCAGGCTGGTTGTAAGTAAATGCTTCAGTGTTGAGATGTGGATCTAAATCACAGCTGAGATGAAGCGTGAAGTGTGAATTACCGTGTTGACGGTGGTTGTTGAGGTGGAGAAGATCTGCAGAAAAACACAAAACACAAAGTGCACATTTGTCACATTTGTGATACGAGTGTGATTTATATTTACAAATAAGCCGTATGATGGGTGTGGATGGCAGCTGATGGGTTTTTTTGGGGGGTGCATCTAGCTGCAGATGAATGTTGCAGTGAGAAGCAGACACACACGCTCATCCTTGAACGATGCTGCTTCGAATCACTGGAGATTTCCAATTACTGCACTCTGGTGCCTCACAATGAACCTTTACCCGTTCTGCAAATGAGCGCGCTATCCCTAAATAATTTCCTCAACAAAGATGGTGCAGTGCATTATGAAATATTCAGAGCTCAATTTTCCAGCTCTATCAGACTTTGGAAAAGATCCAATAATTACATGATAATCCACGGTGTAATTCGTTTTTGGGCACTTTTGGGAATCTGAGTTCTCTTTATAGTGAAATATTAAACATGTTGGTGAAATGGCACCGAGCTGCTCTCTGTGGCAGTTGCGATTGTTTTTTAGGAGGATTATATACGACAATCTTGTTGAGTTTTTTTGTATTTTTCACTGAGCTGATGTGTTCAGGGTCATTCAAAAAGTCGGGACTAATGAGATACTGCAGCCAGACGGTTGATGCATTGGCGGTTATTGTGACTCAGACTGTACATAAAGGAACAGAGAGACAAGATTGAGGGCAGTTATTACGAAAGTGCAGAAATACCTAGACACATAAAGCTTCCTCATAAGTGGCTGTAATATTCGGAGAGTGGCAGGTTTATGTTAAAAAGGCTAACAGCGGCACATTACACTGTAATCTGACTTATGGCGCAGTAATAGAAGTCTATTAGAAACCCAAAGGGTGCGGGGTTAGTGTCGGATTATTGGCTCCGTGGCCGGAGATGTGAGGTCAAAGGTCAGTTAATGTGCAGCACGACTCGGCGCTCTGCGCTCGGCGCAGGCATGTGTCACTTATATTGGTGTTTTACAGGTAAACAGGAGAGTGTGTGGGCATGTGTGTGTGTGTGTGTGAGGGGCATTAGGTCAATATTTCCCATCTGAATAAACAACAGGACAAGTAGATTATCTGCATAACATACAGCCACCAGACGTTATATTCACCTCACCGGCTTCCTGTTCAATTTTAGAATTGATTTAAGATTTTAATGTTTGTTTTTAACGACAAGAACGACCTCGCTCAGATTTGAACTGTTCCATTGCTGCACCTAAACTTGGGAATATAAGCACTGTTACTGACCCGACACTTTTTAAATGTAAACTTAAAACTTATTTATTTAGGATGTTCAAAAAAAAAAAAAAAAAAAAAAGCTCGTAGCTGCGACATCTTTCTTTTGTCTTTTTATACACCTTTTATGCTTTGTTATGATTTTATCATATGTTGTGTTTCCTTGATTTCACTGTGAAGCTCTTAAAATAATTATTGATTGAATTGAGCTGAATTGTGTGTGTGTGTATGTGTGTGTTTCACGTTTCCATTGCACTTGCAGAAGTTTATAATGTATAGTCTCATTCACGCTGCACTATCTCACTGTGAGATATTTAAAGAAGTTGGCCATAAAAAAATCCTTTAGCCAGTGGCTTTAAAACCAATAAAGTTAAATGGAGCTTCTGACATTTTTAGTGCTGCGTTATTGTAAGTCAGACCTCAGTCTGCGTGTGTGTGTGTGTGAGAGCTGATGAGGCAGAGTGTGTGTCAAAACAGCTGTCAGTCACGGCGACAGAGCGCTCAGCGAGACGATGTTAATGATGCTCTAGTTAAAATGTGGAAACAGAGTCGAGCTGAAAAGGCCGAGGCTGTGACAGCGGCAGAGAACAGAGCAGAGAGCAGTGCATTGTGGGAAGCTGCTGCTGCTGCTGCACTTCACAGATACAGATACACAACATGACACCTGCAGCTGAACGGGTGAGCCATGTTACACTGACTCCTCTCTCTCTCCTGTTTCATTGCTCTGAGTGTTTTCATGTTTCAGAATCAGAGTGGATTCAATGTGTCATTGATCTGATCAACACATGGAAACAAATCTACATTAACCACAAATATAAAACACAAAATTAAGTTGTATTTACCTGCTGTGAGGAGAATTTAGTGAAGTCACTTGTCTTCAGTTGGTTGTAGTATGAATACGCCTGCACAGAGAATGTCCAACATGTGGTGAGTCAGTATCTACAACATGAAGAGGATGAAGACAAAGAGACGCTCTACATCCCATAAAGTACAGTGGAATTATAGATTAAGCAACGAAAAGATCTCCACACAGCTGTGAATTTGCAGACTGTCTTCAGGAAGCGAAGGAGACGAGAAGGCAACTCTGAATTTACCTGAAACCAGGTTCTATGGTCTGATGAGACGAACTTCCTGGATCATCTTTATCATCATCATCTTCATCGTCCTGTCCACACCATGAGGCCTGGAGGTGGATGTGATGCTTCTCTGCAGCAGGGAGGAAAACAACCTGACCTGTCTCCAACACAGAGAATCAAACCTAAAGTCAAAGAACTAAAACAACTGATTTTTCTAAACTAGACGTAAAACACTGTGGACGTGGGAAACCTGTCAGGAAGCTGCAGCTTGTTCTCATTTCCAGCAGTTACAGAGCTACATGATCAATATTTGGGGTCATGTTTGTGTAAATCTGGAGAGTGTCAGTCTAATATTCACTTTCAACTCTTAAGGGAAACATCTGGACCCGGAGTCGCTAACTTCTCCACCAGTTCCTGATCGGAAACGGTGTCGGCCTGCAGTTTGGTTCTGAGGTGTCATGATGTCATGGACTCACGGTGTTGTGGTGAGATGCTGCGGCCAATCAGAGCTCAGAGTTCAGAAGAACTTGTAGCTGCATTTGATGAAAACTCTTCAGTCACAAATGTAAAAACTGCAGCGTGCAGTAAGACGGTAAAGTTTCATTATGATATGATTTCATACTGACTGACGGTGATGTAGTGTTTGCTGATGTCATAAAGTCTGTCACGATACGATGTCAGGATACGATGTCAGGATACGATGTCAGGGATCAGTGTCGAGACGAGACGATTTAACAGATTCACTTCCATCCAGACCGAATCACAGAAAGACACTAAAACATCATCAACCAGACATTTAAATAAGAAAAACAACTTTCTCTCTATAGAATAAAAAAGTATGATGTTAAGCAGCAGTAACTCAAAAGTGTCATGGGAATTTCAAAATCAAGGCAAAGGTCTCAAACTGTGATACGTATCGATGTCTGATCGATGTTTTCATTTGGAATCGATGCTACTGACTCATTGATCACAGAATCCATATATCGACGTAGATCGATACCATCCAGATGTTTTGACACCTGGACACCTGTCCACACAGAGACTCACTGACTCGGAGGTCACAAAGTGAATCTTTCACACCGGTCATTAATTCAACCTCCATGCACTCCGCTCTTACTTTGACATCCAGGGTCTTTTTCCTGTTTGATCGGCGCCACATTAAATCCACGTCTATAGATCCATTACGCATCTATGAATTACATGAGAATGAACAGTTTGTGGTGAAATACATCAGGCTGGAAGGATGAAGAGAGACGCAGCCAGTTCTCACTCTGTTGTTGGAAACATCCATCATTTCCCCCGTTGGAAAAAAAGAAAAAAAGAGGACATTTTTGTCAGTGTAATCAAACCCTGATGTCCCTCATTTTCTCAGCACCATTTTGTGATGAATTCCCATCTGCAAAGTATTTCCGAATACTTTGCCCAAGGAGGTGTAATTTAAATAATATCAGTCACCGTGCTGCTGCCAGAATAAGAATTATGTCCACACTAATATCTCATCTGACACGCGGCGGCGGAGGAAAGACTTTTCCTCCTGAATAACAAAAGTGCAATAATTCACCCGACGTTATTATCAACCTAATTATAATGGGAAATATAGTTGAGTTCCTTTTTCCTGCTCCAGTTCAGGACAAATTAGCCAAATGATCAGTTATTGTTAATCTTGTTCAAGATGGCCGACCATCACTCACAACAGAGACGTTTAACGTGCCCCAAAAAAAAAAAAAAAAAAAAAAAAACCCAGGCCGCAAACTTAAAAAACACACACACACACTCAACAATGTCGCCTCCCTGCGCTCATTTAAAGGTCACACCGACCATGGGAGTATTAAACATTCATATCGAATTTACCACAGTGTGCAAAACCAACCACACACCAAGAGTCGTCGCATTTTCCCCAGACATATTTTTATAATTATATCGCTATAACAAATTTAATGAGAGCAATCAGCAGTGAACATTTTTGCCTGGGAGGGAGCAGAGGTCCCAGTCAGTCACGCAGCCACTTCTTGGTCATTCTCTATTAATTTGCAGAGCGTGTTCTCTGGGTGTCAGGGTCCCTGGCACTGTCATTCCCCCAATGACTCCTACCTCCAAGCCTGCTGCTGCACGAGGGGGGCCCTAATTAGACTCTCATGTGTATTTAATGGACAGAGAGAGAGAGAGAGAGAGAGAGAGAGGAGGCCTGATGCTAAAACCTCTGTACCAACACCCCTCTGCACACAGACATGTACATGGTATGATATGTCAAAGTGTGTGTGTTTGTATAGATGTGTGTGTGTGTGTGTGTGTATCAGGGCCCAAACCTGAAGACCATCTCCAGTTTCTGATGACGTCCCTCTGGTGTCGTCTGCTCTCAGATCTGTGGAGTAAACACAAGAAAACAAACATTTAATACACACTTTTCACTGTTGTGTTAACGTTGACTTCACTTCATTGTTTCTGCACCAAAGAACTCACAGCTGCATGTATGAAATGTGAATGTGCACATACTTATATTGTTTGTTTTCCGTTCTTATCTTAACTCATGTTGAAACATGACAAACAATGACATTCATCATGATGTTAATGCTAAGAACACATACAGAGTTGTGCAGAAGCAGTGGTGTTTGTACAGCTGTACCAATCAAAAATATGGAGCTTATGACAATATGTTGTCTTTAAAACGTGTTTTACAGAGTCAGGACCGAGGTGTAAGAACCTGTTCAGAAGGTCTGAGGTCTGAAGAAGATCATTAAAAAGTCACTTTATGAGAAGAATATAATACTTTAATTGTTTTGATTTGTTGTCGTCAACAGTTTTCACCTGTTCAGTACAAACTTTAATTCCCACAGTGACGTCTATTTTTATCGTTTTCCAGCAGCGAAACTCACTGAATGTACAAATAAAGCCAGAAGTATGATGATGGATATGAGCTGTGTTCTCTTTATGATCATGAGTCATGTGATAAAAACACCTCTCACTGTGATTCACTGTGATTCTCTGTCTCTGCTGTGGTTGTTGTTGTTGTTGTGTTGTTGTTTCACCCTGGGCCTGAGCAGCTAAACTCTCTCTCTCCCTCTCATTTGAATGTTTTCACTGTCTGAGCGTCCCGTCCTTAATGAGGACAGACATCTGGACCCGTCTCACAACACGGCGCTGTGACGGATGTGACCCCTGTGGTCAGCCCTTGGCCCCAAACCCACCAGGACACATAAAACAGTAGCGTGGCCCCCGTTAAAGGAGCTGCACAGGGGCATAAATCAGCGCCGGCGCTTTCGTAACTGTCCAATTTGCATGGCCCCCCAACACAAAGAGGCTAACGATGTTTTACAAGACAAACACCGCACCATAACGCAAAACATGCACGCAGGTAGATGGAAAAGGTGGAGCTTATTAAACGTCATACATGTTGGTGTTTTCTGTGGACGGTGCACAACGTTGAGACAAAAGTTTGAGATTACAGAAGCAGACAAATCGACAGAAAAGACGAATCTGTGAGAGGAAAAGAAAAACACAAAGACAGGAAACAGAGAGAAGGAGGGAGACTGCCGATGGGAAAAGGCTGAAGATGAAGAGGGTGGTGAAGTGGGAGTGTGGGTAGTTTTTATCTGGTGGGCAGGGAGACGGTGGCGGGAGGATCTGTCTCTGTTAGAGGGAACACGGCCACGTTATTAAAGCCATTTATCACCGGCTGAATATTCTCCCTTTAATAGGCTCTGTCGTTAATTACCCAACTTTGTCAAGGCAGGGAGTCAGAGCCGCTCTGTTTTCTGGGCCCATACACACTATAACACACACACATATAGACACACACACATGTACATATGAACACATGAGCAGGTGATGGGACTTTTTCACAGACACAGATCACAGGACGTATTTTCTTCTTCTTTCTTTTTCTGCATCTGTTGTGTTAAGTTAAATTCACCTGCAGCTGCAACAACAACGATGATGACACCTGCACAATGCAAGTGTCAAAAATGTTGTGCGATGGTTGAGTCGTAGGTGCACGGACCTTCACCGCTTTAATCAGTTCCCTTTCAAAATAAGAGCTCACATCAGTTTATGAAAGTTTAAAGATGAAACAGCAGAGCAGGGTAAAAAAGATAAGATCAATAACAGCCCAGTAACATAGTGTAATAGACTCAGTCAAAGGATGATACTCTACTGTGCTTATTGTCCACCAGTAAAAGGAAATCTTCACTACACATTATATTATATTATATTTCAGGGTTTGTACTGTTTGATTGTCTCTGTTTGTGCTGTGAAGTTTCTCTGAAATGTTGTTGACCGAAACATTTTATGAGGAAAATTATAAAACTGATTAAATAATGATGATAAAATGATTGATATTTGCAGTCGGAGTCTTCAGAGACAGGAAGTGTCACTGTCTCCAAGGAAACACAACAATAACAAAGTGCTGCTCCACTCTTTAACACTTTCATTTATGTTGAACTAACTGAGTCCACTATAGGATCCATCCACCCTCCTCCTCCTCCTCCTCCTCCTCCTTTATCCCTAATCAGACTCTTTTGTGCTCCTTTTATAATTAGGCACTTAACTAGTGGAGCAGAATGGGACTGAGGCTGTAAAGCATTTACAAGGGGCTGCTCGACAGGACACGCCAGCACCTTTTGTTTAGCAATTAGTTTGTGTCTGTGGAGGAGGGAGGACGAGACGAATCGTCCACGAGAGCATCTGGTGGCCTCGTAGCTCTTAGAGTCTGACTGAAGAGCAAAGAGAAAGAGAGGAGACAGAGGAGGAGGAGGAGGAGGAGGGAAGAGCTTCAGAGCTTATCAGCAACAATAAGGAATCGCACCACAAGGATTCACTACAAGGGCTGTAAAGTTTACAGTCGGTGGAAACTGATGTGGAAATGAATAAAGCAACACTGACAAATATGATGATAAGAGGCTCAGAGAGAGAGAGAGAGAGAGAGAGAGAGAGAGAGAGAGGAGAGAGGGAGGGAGGGAGGGAGGGCGGACCCTTTTTTTTTGTGCACACGACTGATTAAGAACTGGCTAAGTGTCTGTGGAGGTTCCCCTGTGTACAATGCAGCACAGGCAGAGTTTAGTATGCGTCCCAGTAGGGTTTCCTTTAGTGCCCAGCCATTTACATTGTACTTATGTGAAGATGGAGGGAAGGAGGGCGAAGAGGAGGCGAGGGGCGAGGGCGGCGGCGGTGGCGTGACAAGACAACCTCCAACCATTGATCCCCTTTGGCCTGATTAGCTCACCAGTGTACCATCAAAGCAAACTAATCAGATACATTGATCACAGGGATAGTTTTTTTTTTTTTTATTACATCCCCTGGCAATAATAAGATAATCCTCCAGTCAAATTACTCGTTAGTTATCTGTCGAGATGTGACGCCAGGATTGTTACGGTAAATGGTGATAAAAAGACATTTAATTTCCCAAAGTGAGAGAGAGAGAGAGGGAGGGAGGGAGGAAGGGGGAGTGTTGTAATTTCTCTTCAGTCAGAAAAGTCAGGTGTTACTCACTTCACTTCACTTCACTTCACTTCACTTCACTCCTGTGGTTGTGCCACTTTCAGTCTTTGTCCAGAAGAGGTTGCTGTGTTCCCTGAATACGACCGTGACAGATCCCATAACAGTCGACTCTGTGAAAGAGGACAGAAAGAAAGAAAGAGGGAGAGAGAGAGAGAGAGGGAGAGAGAGTGAAAAACACTGAAAATGAGGATCTAATAATAAAAAAAAAAGATTGACATTAAAAAAGTCAAAATAAAACATTAATGGACTAAAGCAAAGCAGAAATGAATGTGTTGTAATATCTAAAGTGTAGTTTGTGTGTTTGTGCAGCAAATTTCACTTAATAAATAAAAAAATGTCAGCTGCAGCCCTTCAACACTGAGCAACCCACTAATTGATTATAGGTGTAATTTTCATCATTGACAGTAGGGGGCAGGATCCATACATTGATTAGACTTCCAATATGTGCAAAAGCCCAGTAATTGTGCTGTGACGCCCATTAACGCACAGTTAACACAATCACACAGCTTTTTGGAGAATAATGTGGGTTTTTTTGTTGTTGTTGTTCCTATTGACTCACATGTGTTTGTTCAGTTTGAAGAAGAAGAAGAAGAAGAAGCTAAAAAAAAAAAAGAGTTAAAGGAGAAGAAGGAGCCTGGCTCACATCTTCAAAGTCAAATCTTCCCGTCGCCCATTTACACCAGTATCTAAACAGATCCTGAACAGCTGTGAGAGAGAGAGATGAGCCTCTCTCTGATACCTGTGTTCCCGTGACGACGGTGATCAAACGCTGTGATAGCATAACATCCCTTCCTGTCTGTCACACCCTGAGGCTAAACATCAGCAGAGCAGCTGGCAAATGTTCTCATGACAAAGTTAAAATGTCTCGATTAATATCTGACTACTCTGCTTTTTCCTTTTCTTTTTTTTTTTTTTTGTCACTTATCCACAGAGTCTCTGCTTTCTGCTGCTTTCTGCTGCTTTCTGCTGGAAACATCCAACCTGGCAACGCAGCAGCAGCTGTGTTACTGTATCATCAGCAGGGAGGAGATTCAACCGGTGGGAAGATGTGACAGAGAGGAGCTGAAGAGTCGGAGCTGCTCTGTGCGACTGCACTGTACATGAGCTTTCATGACTTCAGTCCAGAGTTTAAGGAGAAAATCAAGTCGACGGCGAAACGACTAAAACTAAAAATCACAGGTTTGATCGCGATATGATGTCATATCGATTTGATGTTTGCTGATGTCACAAAGTCACGATACGATTTCAATTAGACTCGATTCAGGAATTAGTGATCAATATAAGAAACAATCACTTCATTTCGTATCAAATCACAAGACGAGACTGAAATATCATGAAGCAGACATTTAAACAAGAAAACATTCAAAAATAAAAATCGTCCTCATTTTAAAATTCCACATGTGATTTACTGAGCTTTATAATTTCCACCTTCTGTAAAAGACTGAAAGAACATTATTACTGACACCATTGATAACACTAGTTACTATTGGAATTTAGAAATTAGCAAATGAAAAATATGAAATTGCAGCAGAGTCAGGAGAATTTCAAAATAAAGGCATTTCTTACAAATGATGATATGTATCAATATCTGATCAATGTTTTCATTTGGATTCGATTGCTGTTGAATCATTGGATATAAATCGATGTATTGTTACGTCCCTATTGTCAGAATGATTCATATACGTGCGAGCGTGTGCAGCGTGTGCTCTTCTTTATTTTTACTTATTAATCTGTGACTTTGTTATTTTATCATGAGCTCTGTTTTCACCTCGTGCAATGAATTTCATTGTTTTTTGTTTTTTACAAAGACAAAAAATGATCCATCTGTCCATCTGTCTATACAGTGGGTGTTTACTCACTAATGAGGTGAAACCGCCGTCATCTTGACCTGAACATGAAATGGATTTAACCTCTTTGTATCACGTGTCAGTCTGAGCTCGTACACGATGCTGTTTGACTCCATGGAACAATAACATTTGCAGAGTCAG
Source organism: Caranx ignobilis (assembly GCA_021432705.1). Taxonomy (NCBI): domain Eukaryota; kingdom Metazoa; phylum Chordata; class Actinopteri; order Carangiformes; family Carangidae; genus Caranx; species Caranx ignobilis. The sequence continues at coordinate 988,027 of JAFHLA010000056.1, forward strand.
ATTATATTTCTGACTCTCTGTTATCAGACGCGCTCACTCTGGACTGTGAGACGGCGTCCCGCTCCGTGTCCACATCACATCATGTGGTGCCAGGAAGTGAAAGGCCCCGTCAGTGGTTTCTCATGTCTTAATGTCTCATCCATCCATCAATCCATGGCCAGGCCTCACGCAGGCCGGAGTGTAACTTAAAAGCCTGAGCAGTCAGACCTAATTAGCCAGCGCCTAATCAGACAAGTCCCTGAGTACGAGGGCACAGAGTGAAGACCTTCACTGGGCTGAAGACAAAGGCTCAGAAACAGATGAGGAGCCCATCTGTGAGCTCATTTAACCACAAACACTGAGACTAAAACATAAAAGACTTGAACGAGCTCTAAATCTAAATTTCTGTCTCTCATGTGTCTCTGTTTCCACATCTGCTCAGTCGCCCCCCTGTTAATCATTTCTGTGGTTACTGGAGCTCTGAGACCCAGACCCTGGTGTGTACCTGTTTGGGCTTTGATTAACACTGCACATTTTAGCACACACTATTCAAACCCAGTGGAGGAGGAAGCGTTAACAGGAGGCCTGCTGCACCGCTGAAGCTAATGTAGCCTGTGGTACAGGACAGATGGGGAAGTGATAAACGGGGAAGAGGGATGGTCGTGAGTCAATTCTTGTTGGCGTCATCGTGCTGCTGAGATGGAGATGGAGGCTGTTTGAGGCAGCGTTTTTTTTTTTCTAAGAGGAGGGGAGAAGCTCTTCAGAGGACAGGACGGCAGATAGGAGCAGAGGAGGAGGAGGAGGAAGCAGAAGGAGGCAGCGTCTCCTCGCTCGCTCGGTCCCTGCTGCTGCTGCTGCTCACTGAAATATTGAAAAGCTTTTGTTTTGCCTAGTTAAACATGCACCGATGTGACACAAACTGTGAACAATGCCATTTCACACGCACGGGAATCCTCTCTGGTTTTATAATTCATGACGGAGTGATGACTGCAGCCTCAGGTACATAAATACAGCTCCACCATACGTGAAATAAAACATGTGTCTATTCTTATAATTTCACAACAAATGAGCAGAAATCACCTGTTTAATCTTCTTCTGCAGCTTCTTTCAGGGCAGAGATGAGTCTCCTGACCGACAGCTCGTCTGTGTGAAGAAGAGAGAGACAGAAAGAAGCTGCTTGAAGTTTTTTTTATCCAACAGTGGAGGATTTTCTTGTTGAAAAGGGACAGAGCTGAGGCAGTAATGTGAACCTCACTGAGTTCCTCAAAGTGGGTTTAAAGAAAAATCTGAAGAGTTTATCTGAGCAGAACAAGAGAAAGTTACAAAGTTAGAGCCAAAGTTTCCAAATTATCTAAAGTCGCAGCCTCAGATCTGACCAGACAACTGAACTTTAAGGACCAATTATTTAACAGACTTATTTTTTGTGTCAGAAAACTGTAATAGAAGAAGAAGAAAAAGAAGAAAAAGAAGAAGAAGAAGAAGAAGAAGAAGAAGAAGAAGAAAAAGAACAAAAAGAAGAAGAAGAAGAAGAGGCTGTTTGCTTCCTTCAGGCTGAAGACAAACAGGATGTTTAAGAATAAGTTAGAAACCATTTGACCAGTTCATCAGCTGAGTCTCTTTAATATCTGATGTCAACTTATTTCTGTTGAGTTGGTGTTTGTGTCAAAGGTTCAGAGTCGTGCTGGAGCTGGTTTTTCATTTTCATCTTGAATATCAGTTACTTTATTGTTATTACTGGATTTTTAAGAGGCAAAATTGATTTTTATTTAGATTATTAATATATTAATATATTATTTGTATATTTATGTTTATATTTTCATTTGATGATGTTGGCATCAAATTTATCTTTTTTGTTTTTTCTCTTGTTTATAAAGATGATGATGATAATAACAACAACCATAAGTCTGATAATAACAATGATACTACTGCAGCATTCATAATAATAATGATAATAATAATAATAATAATAATAATAATAATAACAATAACATTAACATAACAATAACAATAATAATAATAATAATAATAATAATAATAATAGTGATGATGATAAGAAGAAGAATTTGTGACCAAATAGTAAAATTATACGCTTTTTTAACACTTTTATAATATTATAAAATTCCATCATAACAGATATAAAATAAAAATACAAAACTGCCTTGCCTTGCCGTCATAAAAACTACAACTAGTTAAAAGTGATTAGAAGCCTTGTAATAAAATTGATAAAAACAACAACAACAACAACAAACAAACAAACATCTCGTCTCAGCCTCAGGTCCAGGCCTCTCTCTCCACCTGAACCCACCTGACAAGACATGGAGACAGGGACTCACAGCAGATACACAGTGATCATCACTATTACAGGAGGACACACACACACACACACACACACACACACACACACACACACACACACACACAGTGTCTGGTATGTTGTGAGCATGAATTATACATCTCTCTGGAGGATTTCCTCTTTCTGCTCTTTCTCTCTCTCTCTCTCTGTGTGTGTGTCTCTCTCTCTTTTTAAATATTTTCCTCTTTATAAAAACCAACAACAATGAGGATTAAACTAATAGAAGACAGACAAGAAGCTGTTACCACGACAACACTTGATGGGTCAGGAGAGAAGCTTTTAAAATCTGTGAAACAACAGTGAAGCTTTGATGGATGTTTACTTCCAGGTTGTCATGGATACACCTGTGCTTTCTTTTACTCCTCTGTCTGCACGTGCAAAACCGATTTTTTTTTTTTTTTGTCTTTAACCTTAAAAAAGTGCGTCTGTCTCTCCAGTGTGTTCGTTTGGAGCTCATTCTGTTACTGTAAAACAAAAAAACACAAACAGAAGCAGCACTAATGTGTAAAAGGTTCACGGTGAAACGCTCTGAGTCGCTGCTGATGAATAAATTATTTCATCATCACCGTGGGGAACCTGATTTCTACTGACATTCAACCAACATGTTTTCAGAGGATGTGGAGGTTTGGGTCAGCAAATCAAACTGTAGCCGTGCACAGTCTGTGTGTGCATGAGCGTGTAAGTGTGCACGTGCATGTGTCGTGTGTGTGTGTGTGCAACTGTCTGAGCTAAAACAAACCCCTCCATACAACAGCCTGGGGACTCTCCAGCCATAATTGTGCAGGTGGCATTTTAGAAATACTCACACAACAGGGGTCAATTTCTCTTCAGGTCACTGAGAATGACATCATCAAACTACTATTAACTCTGCAAACAATCCCGGCCCCGCTGCGTCTCTATTGACAACGGATCCCTTCAAAAAACAAACACTCGGCTCCGGGCTTTGCCCTCAATCTAAAAAACCATAACCTCCGAGTGAATAAGAGAGAAATGTCCATCTGGATCTGGACGGAGGAGACGACGGCTAAAAATGACACGGCAAACAAACCTGAGCAACGGCTCCCCTCCACACACCTCCACCACCTCCATCCCTCCACCACCTCCATCCCTCCATCCTCTCACTTGCAGACATTTGTTCTTGTTCTCTGCCTGGATCTCTCTCTATCTCTCTTACACACCAGCAGAAGGATGGCTCTACCTCCACTGGTGAAACAAACCAGTCCCTTCTCTTCTCCCATCAGGACAAACTGCTCCTCACATTGTTAACCTGTAAACTGGATGTGTCAGCTCACGCAGCTCCCTCCTGCACCGTCCTCCTGTCACAGTGTCTTTGTGCTACGATGTGATCCGCTACAAAGAGGAGGACATGCAGACTGGGCAGCCTGGTGCCCTGGTGGTTGGCATTGTTGCCTGTTGCAAGAAGGTACTTCTAGGGTCTTTCTGGGTGGAGCTCTCCCTTCTGCTACGACTACATGCTACGCTGAGTTGATCGTGACTCTGACGTGCCTGTAGGTGTCTCTGTGAGTATCTGAGGTTGTGCTGACCTGTCCAGGTGAACCCCACCCCTCCCTCTATGTCTAAACTGGGATTGGCTCCAGCCCTGTGACCCTGCACAGATGAGCAGTGCAAAGTAGACAGTGGATGGATGTTTGAGCACAGACTTCTGCACCAGCGTCCTTGTTTTAAGATGTGACCCCACAGTCGTACCAGTGAGGCCACGAGCACAGAGTGAGCTCAGAGCTGGCAGCCGCGCGCTGATGAATTAATGTGGTCCATCTGAAACAACGTGGATGATATGCAGATCACACTGCTCTGCAGCTCCACACACCAACACAGTGCATGTGACTGTGCTCACTTTTGTTAGTCTGAAGTGGTGTGTGCGTGTACAAGTTGAACGTATGTGATTGATATGGTTTTCACTTGTACACTCTGCACTTCCTGTTTGATTGCACTGTTATTGCACTTCATCATCTATTTGTGATTGTTCTGACTGTATTGTAATCACAGGTTGTCAGGCACAGTCAGTTTGCTTTGTGCATGAAATGCACCTTTTATAAATAAAGTTTGACTTTGGCTAAAATACAGAACATGTCAAATACTGACAATTTTTTTGCAAGCAAAACCGACAGAACTGGTTTAAACAGAACATAAACGCATTTAATTTTCAGATTAAAATATATAACAATGAATCATAATAATGTCGTGTGACTTCTCCGCTGTCGAGGCCAAAATGTTAATGAAAAAGGTAAAACATTGATCTTAATGAACGAAGCACATCTTAACGATCGGCTGCCTGGTCTCGTCTGCCTCATCGAGCAGCTCGTTGTTTTTCTTTCTCTGCTGTTTTTACTAGAAACAATCTTCTTTAACATTACGCTGCAATAAAAGCACAGAGACATGTCGGAGGTTGTGACACAGGAGCAGTCAGCCCATCGATATCCTCCCGACACTCGTCGTCTCTTTGCCCCTTCCACCACTTTTCCTCTCTTCTCCCTGTTCCCAGCTTTTTCCTCCCAATCAATTAACTTCCCCAAGTAAACAGATCTGTCCCCACGCTCGCTGCTCCTGCTGTAACCAGATCCTCCTCCTCCTCCTCCTCCTCCTCTTCGTCCCAGTCAAGTCAGAGAGAGAAACCAGACACCTGACACCATGTTACTGCTCTCCTCCTCCTCCTTCACTGTGTGTGTGTGTTGAGCTAAAGAGGCTAAATAAAGACCAGTGACATCATCTCCATACTCTCCATCATCGTCCTCGTCAGTGACATCATGACCTCTGGGTGGATCATGAATCAAACACGCAGTGATCTGGGTGAAGGTTGTCCTGCCTCCTCCTTTATCAACGCATTAATAACACGACAGAAATGAAGTTGACACCGTCTCTACTTTTCAACACGAAGAAGAGATTCAAGTTTTAAGCTTTAGACTCAAGTTTTTTATTTACCTCCTGTTATTTTTACCATTTATTGTAAATATTGTAAATTGTTTTTTTGCGGCCTATGGAAATGTGATGATAGTGGAGCTTGTGGTGAAACACAAATTTCTGTGCAAAAGTTTATTTTATCTTCACCTGAATGTTTGAACATCACCAAACCTGCAGCCACATCCCATAATTCTGATCAAAACAGCTGTGAACAGATGTTTCTGGTCCAGATGAAAACATCTGTAACTGAGATTAGATTCTGTTATTTTGCACATTTTGTTCATAATATGACACGATATGCAGATTTATAAAGAGCTGCAACTTAACACACTGGTAACACTGTCCACGTTAATACATCAGTGCTACGCACACTTGTCACAGTAGTAGAGGATTTCTGCACACTGTGTTGTTTTATGTGAACGCTGCCGCTGCTTCTTCTTCTGCTGTTAATTTTTGAGGAGACAGACGTGTCCATCAACCACAGCTCAGACTCACACACTCTGGACTTCTAACTCTTTTATTTAGCTCCATCTGCTTCGTCAGGCTGCTCTAACAATGTGTCTTCTGTTTGTTTATTAATGAAACGCGTCCTCGCTCTAAGTGATGACGCCTGAACAGATGTCGTCCATATTTGCATCAGACTTTAAGAAACACTGTAAATCTCTTTTTTTTCTAGCTTGATTGATTTCTGAGAACGTAAAAATATTGAATCAGTGTGTTTTGCTAATGAAAGTACTCCAAATGAACCACCCCCTCCACCCCGCCTCCACCCCCCCCTCCGGTTCAATATACTAGGTGACTACAACAGGAATTCCCAGGAGTCCTTGAACATAAAATTGTTCATTCTTGCAACACCCGAGTCGGAGAGAGCGGAGCAGCAGCCGGGACCGATCCATATCTCCTGTGACCCTCAGCAACATGTCGTTATGCTTGCTAATCAGATTTAGAGACAACAAGTGAAAGGATGGCCTCTCTGGGCCGTTTGCTTTCACAAATGGATCTGCTTAATATGGGAGATTAATAGACTACTATCTAATCTAGCCAGTGATTGAAGCTATGATCTGGTTACAGAGAAACATGATGGATGTCGAGGCGGCGCTACATGATGAGAGTCACGTTAACCCTTTCAAGACAGGATGCACGGGGTCGGCTTTGCAATTTATTAACTGTGAGGAGACAACGCAGCGCGGCAATCACACAATAACACAAGATGTCTGCAGGGGCGCCGGGTTATTAGCAGCACAAATGCAAAATGGCTCCTCTCAGCTCCATCTGAACTAATACTAGAGGCTGCACTGATGATAATGATGCTCATCTGGTGCACACTGTTTGTCCCACTGAGATATTCAGTAGACATCTTCTTATGAATCCAGCAGATCAATAAAACACCTGGCTTTTATTGTATTATCAATCGTTTTGTCTAAATAACATTTGATCTGCAATATTTATTATTCATTGTGAAAGTGCACGTGGGTTTGAAAGAAAAAAAAACTTGTAAAAGATTTGAACTCAACAACCAAAAACTCACCTACAGTGAATATCATCATGATAAACCTACACAACATGAAGTGATTTCCCTCTGTGAACTGTGCATCTATAGAATATATTACATCATCTTCATTACTGCATCCACTCACTGAGCAAGACTCAAGGTCAGAACATCATGGTGTCTGAACAAACGGTGACTGAGAGGACGAGAACATCCAGGACCTGGACGGATCGATACACAGACACACAAGAGTGTGTTTGTGTGTTGGTGACCTGTTGAGACAGGGACAATCACACACAATATGTTCACGTCTTTCAAACTCGTTTGTGGATTTCTTCTGTTTTTGGGGATAAACTATTATTTTACACGTCCAACCTGCACCTTAGGCTCAAATCTGTGACACTAAAGAAGAAGGAGCAGCAGCCAGTTGCTCAGTCTGAGATGCTGCCGTGTGTTCGACAGTTTTAGGAAAATAAAAAAATAAGGGCAGTGATTTGCTGGGGTGTTGCAGTGTCAGTGTAAATCACAGACGGGCTGTCGTCCCTGATCGGCTCTTGTTAGAGGCCACAGATACTAAGACCGATGCCTCACAGGCAAACTAATTATCAGGTACTTAACAGTCAGAGCCCACAATGCATCTGCCAAAGGCCGGGGGGGGTGCATGACTACCTCCTTCACCTCTCTTCTTCTCTCTCCTTTTACCTATACATATATCATACATACACATATATATAATTATATTTACTTCTTCTCCTCTTGATTTCAATCACTTTCTATCCCTCCCTCCTCTTCTTTCCTCTCCCACTTGTCTCTGTTCTCTCAGGGAACCAGCTGGGAAACTGGCCTTGGGATACGAGCTAGCAAAGCTAGAAGCACAAAACCATATGCTAGATATTTTCAAGGAAGGTGTGTGAGTGTGTGTGTGTGAGAGAGAGAGAGAGAGAGAGAGAGAAGAGGGAGGGGTCTGACTTCTTGTTGAAATGCACTACAGTGTAACAGCTAAGTAGGACATTTATCTGGCAGTGGTTTGTCTTCCCTGTTGTGCTTGTGTATGAGTTCCTGAGTTCCTCCTCTTATCCCACAGCTAAATGCCTTCAACACAGAGAGTTTCAGTTGCTTTTAAACACACACACACACACACACACACACACACACACACACACACTGCAAACCGTACAGGCAGACTGCTGAGAGGGAGCTGTAAGAGACACTGACACAGCTTGCTCATTAAACAGTTTCTTCTTGGATTTAGGCCAAATATCTGCAGGTCATAAACTCACTGATGTAACAGGCAGTGGAAGAAGCGGCTGATCTAGGGAAGTGTTAAGAAGCCACACTTCTCTTTTTAGGGACTTGCCTTTTATCTCAAATTACTCTACACATGTCGCGTTTTGTCTATAAACATGAGGGAACACGGCGGCGTAACTGTAACTGTAACAGTGACTGTGACTGTGTGAGCTGCTGCTGCTGCTGCTGCTGCTGCTGTGATGAAGAGACCAGAAACCCAAGCTCAGATCTGTTGTCTCCTCTGTGCAGGGTGGAGTCAGCTTCATCATGTCCCCACCCGCCAGCAGCTTCACCTACAGCAGCTGTATCTGTTCACAGACTCCACCCGCTCCCTGGGAGTCACACATGATCCCTCACAGGACTCCCACCACCACCAATGGCGCATTCAAGTTATACTCGGAAGTCTGAGTTTCTGAGCTCTGAGTTTGAATTTTAATCTTGAACGCCCCCTGAGGTCGGACGAATCCCACAAGCCCCGATGTAAGAATTCAAGATGGCTGCTGCTCACATCATAAGCAGTATTTATTTCCGATGTAATGGTTTCACATTAAAGGCGGCCAGGTACACAGTCCTGTTCAATTCTGATCCCTGGACATTTTCCTGCACTGTTTTGTAAAAGCCTCCCAGTGTTGTTATCCAAGTAGTAGTGCTAACAGTGGCTAACGGCTAACGTTTGTTTTGGTGCATGTTACATGTTTTTGTTGATAGAAGCAAAACAAGATGGCTGCTGTCCACAGCTGTTTCAGTTACACTTTTAATTCATTATCTGTGTTTCATTTATAACTTGTAGTCAAAGCTGATACATTAAAGTGTTTTTCAAAAACTCTCAGTTTTTCAGAGTAGTGTAGGACAGATGCACACATCTGCTAATGCTAATCAATCACCTATGAGGTTCTGAGACCTGGATCTTATTAACAACATCAACAGTTTCCTGAACGAACCGACACATGTTTTCTGCTGGAGGTGATTATCTGTGACGACTTTAAACTTTTACAAAATCTGAAAAAAGTTCCAGGTAGAAAAACATTTAATATTGTCACTAATGTCACAAAATTTTACCTTATGACTGCACTGGATCCAGTTGTTATTTTTTTTATATGTTGTGAAAATGTATCAGATATGATGTGATAAATATGAACATAAAGCCTCCTAACACACGGTACATCATAATCCACGTGCGTCTGGATTTACACCTTGGTTTTTGTATGAAATACTGAACTGATGACTCTTGAAAAAATCAAAATGATTTTTGTGGCATCTTAGGACGCCTTCTTAAACCCCCCCCCCCCCCAAAACCAACCAACCCACCCCCACCCACTGCCCTCCACCCCTGTACATGCACACATTTCTACCCCCTCAGGGTAAAAGAGAGAAAGAGAGAGAGACGGGGGCAGGCTCCACCTCTCATTAACCTACTGGCTGGATAAATCAAAGTGCAGGGCAGAGAGGGGAAGCTCGGCCTCAGCCGCTCAGATAAGAGGAGCAGCTCATAGCCTACAGCCCAGTGATATATGGATCTGCAGAGGCTAATAGCAAAGTATTGACAGGGAAATGGTGTGCTTATCCTGCTCCTGCATGCTGGGGAGAGGTCCCCAAAGCAGATGGGACACACTTTAGGGAGAGGGAGGGAGGGAGAGAGGGAGGAGCAGGAGGGTGGGGGGTGAGGTAGAAGTGCTCAGGGACAAATTAGAGTCTTTATTGCTTTATTTCAGCTAATTTCTCTTTGAGCTGTTGAGTCTACAAACACAACAATAGGTTTCACTCACTGGACTCTGTCCGAAGGTGAATATGAAGAAAGGCCGACAGTTTTTACTTTAAGTTTCTCTGCTGCATATAAGTTTAAAGCTATGATCAACAGTGTCTGAATGCAGCTGGATTTAATGACGTTTGGTCAGTTGCCGTGTTTTGTGTTGCTCTTTTTTTCACTGAAAATGAAGATCTGCCCTAAATGACTCTCAAGATTTAAATAAAGGTTAATTGAATTATTCTCAGTGAGAGAGAGAATTGACTAAACTCAAAAATCAAACTGTATAACATCGAACTGTCCTCAGATGTGAACTGTGGACATGGACGTCACAAATTGTCTTTGTTGTTTTGGACACTTTGGAGACTTTATATTAATTTCCCCCGATGTCGGTCCATGCAAGGTTTACTCTTCAGAACGACGAGAAAAACAAAGCACAGGAGGCTGCAGCTGTACCAGTAATACTGCTCTCTGACAGGAGGCAATAGATCAAGACGTAGGCCGTCGCTCCCATTGGTGGAGTCTTTAATGCTGGAGTCAGTAGGTTATCGCTGTGGGGCCTGCACCTTGCTCTAAATGCCAGTTTTATCAAGCACAACCAATTCTGCCGGCCGATGCAGCAGCGAATGCAGGAGATGGGTCCTAATGGCAACACTTCATCAACCTCGGAGAAGAAGATGTTCCAGAGAAACTGATGTCGCTGATACTGTTGAGTTACTGGACCAAACACAGGGTGGTGTAATAGCCTGCCGTTACTGTTAGCTAACCCTAACCGGTTCTTGGACCGAAGCTGAGAGAGAGCTGCTGTAAATGAAACAGGATCACACTGAGTCCTGGATGATGTGAGGAATCAAACACAAGTGTTAGAGAAGAGGAAATGTGAGTGATTGTGTATTTGTTGCACCATCTGGAGATATTACGACACCTCCAGGACTGAAGGAGGGATCAGAATGAAATGCCTCCACCCCTCCTCCTCCACAAAAAAGCAGAAATACCCTCCTCATCACCATCTAAAACCTCTTCAGTTTACTCCTCATCATCATCGTTCACGTTGTAGGAAGGAACCAGTTACAGTCACTTTGAATTGGCAGGTTTTTTTCTGCTGGATCCAAAACAATGTTCACCAAAACTTCTGTTAGTGTCAACTCTGGAGTATAATGAGCGTGCATCTGCACGGATGAGCACCGAGGGCAAAAAGACAATGCACCAACCTACCGCTGCCAAATGCCTGTAAAGGAGAACCGCATACGACCGACTCTGCATCTGGACGCCAAGCACTGCACTGGGGCCGGTCTACGACCATGATTACCCACTTGACATCTTTATAGCTGCGTGGCTGACGTCCTCCTCGGCAGAGCTGCAGACAGAGACGCAGGATGCCAAAGTGGCCCCACAGTGCTGGTGTGGGACATCAGAGTTTTGTGTTGAAATAATTAGCCTGCTTAGCTGCCATCTGGGCTCTGGTTGCTGGCGTGTGGCACGAGCCAGGTGCTTCATGGGTAATATCGCAGAGAGACATGCAGCAGATGCTCATGGGTAGAAGCTGCCCACCTTGGCATGGAGCTGGAAACCCCAACATGAGTCTGAAGTAAAAAAAAATACCTCAGGAGGGAATACACAGGACTGGTCTGAGGACAGTTACTCATTTAAAGTGTTTTAAAGCAATTACAATAATTAGTCAAGACCAAGTCTGCAGCCCGAAGCAAAAAGTAAACTTTACGATACTTGACTTTACAATCTGACCCTGTAGAAATCTATAGAACTACATCCTGCTCATAATCAAATCTGTGATAACCCTCTCTTCACTCCACCACCACAGCAAACTGACCAAATCATCAACGCTCTTCTTATCTATGAAAAACAGGTGCCAGTTTAATTACAGCTCTGCTCCTTCTGCTCCTAGAGCTCAAAGTGTGAGGAGCTTTGAAAAAAAAAAACAGTGTTGGGAGTCAGTTCAGTAGGCCAGTAACTTGATAAGGCCCCTGGATTTACTCGATGAGGTAGAAAGTTCCTGAGCAAGCAGCAGCAGCAGCAGCAGCAGCAGCAGCAGGCGTGTGGTTGTTGTTCCCAGAGGGCTGAGGAAACCGTATCTGCCCTGGAGGTGCATCCTCTTTGGTAAGCACTTCTTATCCAGGCCATCACTGCAGGCCGATAGCGGCAGGGTAATATCCAGTAACTGCAGCTTTATGTGCGATCCAATACTTGGATCAATCCCTGGGACAGGAGGATCGCCATTAACCCCTGAGATCTCTCTCTCACTCTCTTTCTTACTCTTTCTCTTTCTTGTCTTCCAGTGAATCTCTCCTCCTTTTGATGCTGCAGCACAAACCAAGAAATCATTTTCTCCATATGATGCTCTGAGGTGGTGGGAGGGCAGAACTCCACATGGTCGAATATTATTCTTCACAGAAGGAGAGTCAGAGTCAGTCAACGTGCTGTTTTATATGTAAATCTACTGTCTGATAATATAAAATAATATAAACAGGTTTTATATTATATGCATGTAAGTGTAAGTAGAGTCAATGTGCAGGTGTGTGTTCGTTTGTTTGCATTTGCAGGTGAAACAATCCATAGGTTTGTATTTCTGTATGTACAGTATGATTAAGCGCGTGTGTGTTTGAATGTGTGTGTACGTGTGGAGAGAGCTAGGAAGTTGGTGATAAACAGAGATGGTGTGAGCATGAGGAGAGAGAGAGAGAGAGAGAGAGAGAGAGAGAGAGAGAGAGACAGAAGTGGGTTTGAGATTTTGTTTGAAACTCCTCCAATACTTTGGGGAGCGTTGGCCCATATATCGTCCCATGTGACTGAGCAGCAGCAGCAGCAGCAGCAGGAGGAGGAAGGAGGAAAAAAAAGACTGAAGCAAAGACGTGGAAGCTCTCGTAGAAGCATCTCTGTCGCTCTCACTGAATATAAATGGATAAACAGTCCCTGAAATTAGCTTAACGTGCAGAAAGATGAGGAGTTACACGCTACGACATTTAGCTCAGAGGTGACAGAGATTCATCAAACACAGACATCCTGTGATCTGAGGATGAATCACTGAAGGTGCACGTGTTTTTGTTTTTTTGCATTGTTTAAAGTTATGTATTATTCCCACAGTCAAATATCATAATATTCTCTTAAATTCCAGACAAACAGACGACTTATATTTTTCTACATCAAACCAAACCCACTCATTCTAATGTAAAAGAAGCTGAGAGTCCATGTGTGTGTGTGTGTGTGTGACACAGGTGTGATCATTCAATTCATATCTGTCATCAGCGGACACATCAGCTGTGACGGGACCCAGCTCATTATCACCAGGACTGTCTCACCTCAGCTCTCACACATTGATATTTTTTACTTTCTTATATATTTAACTATTATAAAACACACATTTTTTATCCTCATCAGGCTGCAAGTAACAGTTTATGTCCTGTTAATGATGCCAGAAACTTAAGTGAGTCAAGTATGATGACAAGAATTTGTATAAAAAAAAGTAAAGTGAGTAATATTGAGTGAATATGTTGTTAGAATTAAAAGGAGAGACAGAAAACAAACACGTGTCGGGTGTTTCCTAGAAGAGCCGCAGCTTCAGTCGAAGTAGAAGTTGTAGAAGTTTCTCTTACCTCCAGTCAGTGTGTCTGTCTCTGAGCAGGGTCAAGACCCCCGAGCTCCAACGCAGGGAGCACGAGCACATCCTTGCTTTTTCCACACAAACGTCACGAGGCCACGAGGCGTCAGCGGCCGGCGGCAGCGGGTGAAGCTGAGGCTGAGCCGGACTCAGACTCAGGTTCAAGAGAGACCAGGTCCAGGCAGCCGGCCGGCTCATTGGCTCGCTCCATCCATCCATCCATCGCTGGCTGGTCAATCAGCCCCGGCAGCAGCAGCAGCAGCAGCAGCAGCAGCAGAGAGAGGAGCAGGGCGACAGGCTCACAGGGAGAAGGGCTGAGCCGGAGTGGGCTCTGCTCGGAGGCTTTTTCTTTCGCCTCTCCTTCCCTGAATGAAAGCAATCCCTAAGAGTGAATGGGTAATGAGAGACCGGCTCCTGAGATTTTAGCTTTCTTAATCATGTTCATAATTAATTCAAGAACATTGATAATTTCATTACATTCTTTTTGTCTTATCAATAAATGATGTGCCTGCACTTTTGGTCTTGTGTATACGGGGGAGAGAGAGGGAGAGAGAGAGTGGGGGAGAGAGGGAGAAAGAGAGAGGGACAGAGAGAAGTAATACGGCACTAAAAGCACAGGAGATGGAAAATGATACAAACAGGGAAGTGGTAATTATAATCTTTGACCAAGCCACTGGCAGCACAATATGAAGTCAAGTGGCTACAAATAATTAATAAGGCCTCCTGGTGTGTGTGTGTGTGTGTGGTGTGTGTGTGTGTGTGTGTGGTGAGGGTGAGGGTGAGTGCTGACAAATGTCTTTACTGAACATTATTTCACCTCCTCCTTCGTTCTCTTGTTGTTTTTATATGAAAATCCTTGTTGTGTTTTGTTTGATGATGATGATGATGATGAAGATGTCACACACTTCCACACTCACCTTTAATCGTCACCTTTATAAAAACAGAAGGCAGTGGATGGAGGATCCCTGCGCTACGACGCCCTTCACATCCAATAAGGGTTCAGGTTCAGGTTTCAGGGACATTAGCGCACTGATGCAGTTTTTCAAAGACCACTCTCCTCCTCCTCCTCCTCCTCCTCCTCCTCCTCCTTCTCCTCCCGTTCTCTCCTCCTGCTCTCGTGCCCTCTGTGAGGTCAAGACAAGAAAAAGAACGAAAAAGAGAAAGAAGGAGTCACTCTCTGTCATGTGGCATATATAGTTTCCAGTTATTTGGCAGCAGGAATAATGAGATAATATGCATATTTAATAGTTCATCTCCAGAATATTCGATAACCCTTCACCTCTGTAGCACGCCGTTATAGATTCTGCGCTTTATCAATCGAACTTTCTGTTCAAAACTGAGCTGAAAATAGACGACAGAGAGAGAGAGAGAGGAAGAAGAAAGGAGGGAGCGGGGTGGAGGATAAAAAAAAAAAAGAAAGAAGGATGTAATGGATATCTGTGTTTTCTAAAAATACTGAGAGGATGATGGAGCCTCTGAATCACAGGCTCCAAAACAGGACGAGGACGAGGAGATGGATGGATGAGAGCGCGGCCTGATCCGACACTGACTGATTGACCGCGGTGTCACCGGACTCATCTGCTACCAGAATAGTTTATTCTGATCAGACTCTACTGATATGTAATCATTAATCTATTGCAAAGCAGGTATTTAAAGCACAGACGTGTGTCTGAGTGTGTGTGTGTGTACGTGTGTGTGTTGTGGGGTTTTTCTCAGCTTTTCATCAGTTATCATAAAGACGTCACAGATTTATCTACCTACACTTCATTTGTGTCTGTTGATAATCGTCATGAGAGTTTTGTGTTGTTGCATGGGATCAGTGTAATTTGGCCATAAGAGCAGAGCAGTTGCTCTGTTTCAAGGCCCATTTGATTTCTGTCACTTTCTAATGGATTTCCAGGTGGTGACACGCTACAATATACTGTAGATTGGTAAAGCTATATGAGGCATTAGAGATTCAAGCACTTTATGTCCTATTTATTCCTTATGTGCCACAGGCCTCCTGGTCTTGAGATATGACCAAGCTCAACACAAGAAACCTTTAATAAAATAAAAAAAAAAGTAAAAGAGGAGGAAAATAGAGATTTACAGCCGGCCATTTTGACAGTGGACTTGATATAAGGTGTTCATAACAAGTTTTGCATTTTATTCCTGGTCCCCTCACACACATTTTAATCATATTTTATGTGATCTATGTATGCAGCACTCATCCTCGCTCTGTCACCCAACCTCTCCAATGTGTCCCTCTTAAACAGATTGCCACAATACTTGTAATGATGGTCCTTCCCAGCTGTGCTGCAGGAGAGGGGAAGGGAGCAGCAGGCTATAGTATTACCATAATACCCGCTCCCCTCCCTCCACCGTCCCAGGGGCCCGTGTGGGGCTGCATGGGGATGTGGGGTAACTCTGGTGCTGCTGTGGCGGAGGGGACTCGGTTAGCTAGCTGCCGGTCCTGCAGGCTGTGTGTGTGTGTGTGTGTGTGTGACAGGGCTGAACCTGCCTGTGGGCGATGTAATAAAAGCGCCACACACTGCTGCTGCTGCTGGTAGTGATGGTGGCACTGCTGCTGTAGCTGCAGAGGAGAGGGGATAAATATAAACCGGGGCCCCCGCATCAAGGAGACGGCCCTCCAGTCAGAGCCTGACTTACATCCTAATAATTAGGCCCCTTTCCAATAAAACAGGGATTTGTAGCCCGTGCATCTATTTTACGTGTGTTTGCTGCTGCAGCAGTGTGGGGTGGGGGGGTGGGGGGGGAGCACGCTGCTGCTGCTGCTGCAGTCTCCTGCTGAAGCTCAGGCTGTGAGAGGATTTCATTTCATTTCATTTCAGCAGCACTGGAGACAGTGGTCAGCAACATTTGGTCAGTTTCTGAACTTCTGCAGAAATATTGTCCATCGATCAGAATCTGTCAGAATTCACTTTTCTATATTTTACTTTATTATTTCTTTTCAAATATTGCCTCATTTCTCCATTAAAACTCTTACGATCAAAATATAAAAGTAGTGAATATGGTGCTTTCCATGCTGCCATTGTCTTGAACTCACACACACACACACACACACACACACACACACACACACTCCAGTGTCTCTGATAGCAGCTGATCGATACATGAGGCCTGCAGGTTGCTGTTACATGTTATCTTAAACCTCCTAATGTGCACTGGCTAATCTTTGTACGTGTACATATTCTCCTCCTCAGCATCACATCCCTCCCTCTCTCTCTCTCTCTCTCTCTCTGCTTTGTTTTCTTTTTCTCACACTTTCAGTCTCTGGCGATCGTCAGTTATTTGTGACATCATCACATCACACACACACCAGCACTGTGGGGCCATAATCGTCACAGGAAAAAAACAGTGTTTAATTAATTTATTCTGCGTTTTAAACCAGAGCGGTGTTTCGCTTTGTAAGTCACATTTCACTCACTGTGTCTTTTCTTTAAAATAAAATATTTAAACAGTTTCCTGTTTAAATCATTTCAAATGAATTGATCAGTTATTTGTGTAAAAAAATAAATAAATAAAAAAATCACACGGCCAAAGCAGAAAATTGATATTTAACTTATCAATACCGAAGAATAACTGATATTGAGACCGGAAGAAAAACCAGGAAGCATCACATGCACCATGTTTTTTTTGTTTTTTTTGGACATGTGATTAATCAATTATCAAAATATTATATTATAACAAAGTGATTGATCGACTAAACTGCTGCCTGTTTGAGACAGAGGAGGAGGGAGTAGAGATGTAGAGATGGCGACAGAGCTGGGTGGGGTGGCAGCCCAGGCAGTGGGGGGTGGAGGTGGGGGTGGGGTGGGTAGTGGGGTATCAGGCTAATTAAAGCAAGCATTTGTCAGAGATTAAGCCTTAAACAGAAAAGGTCATCTGAGCAGCAGAGCAGCACTGTAACGCTGCTGTGCTCTTAGGGCAGTCTAAACCTTTCCAAGCTAAATGGTAAAGATGCTATTTGGCCGATATGGTGGGTGGTGGGGTGGGGGGAGGGTGAGGGTGAGGGTGTGGTGGGCAGTGGGGGGTCCAGATCCTGACCAGTGACAAGACTGACACTCGGGTCATTGGTTCTTCACTGTCCATTACACATGCTGGTCAAATCTGGCTATCGGTGTCATTTAGGGATGAAAAATAAGCACCGGGACAAGATCAATAGTTGCAGCCGTCTGTAGCGGCTGTGATTAATCGACTGTCACCAATTAATGAGCGGCCTGTTGCAAAAGCAATGCAATCTGCAGAGGGACAATGGGACTTGTCGAAAAGGAATATTTCTCTTTATTTCAGTCTGGCGCTGGTCAGTTTCTCCAGTAACACCTTCATGAACCAGGTTTCTGTGCCAGCTGCTCAGTGATGTCATCACATCTGGGCTTGTGAGAGAAACTGACATCCATACAGCTTGACTTTAGTCCACACACCTATCTATACTGCACATATTGAATGATTCCTTATTATAAAGTGATGATAAAAAGTTGCCTTCAACAATCTTAACTTTATCTCACTCATTCACGTTCATCACGTTTGTTCACTCCAGATGTTTTCATAAAAGCAAGAGCTCTTTAAAAACGACTGAGATCATGTGGAGGCCCAGCGATCCATTTAATACAGCGCTGAAAACAACCAAACAAGCTCTGGTAGTGTGTGTGTGTGTGTGTTTTTAAAACTAGGATCAGTGTACAAGCTGATGCTGTTGCAGTCAGTCAATTGTAATCCTATTAGATCCTGAGAAGATGTCCTGCTCTGATACACGACGAACAAAAGGACATGTTGGTTTAGTTGTGAGTAATGGCTCTGCACGGCTAAACTGTGCCACAGATGTAATTTGAAATACATGTAGTGGAGATTATGCTAATATCAGATCACTCAACTATCATTATTTATAAATTAGATTGTTCATCCGGGACGAGCGCTTTGCACAACGCTGCAGACAGTGCACTCTTTATTACGTGCAGGTTTTAATTGACTGAATGTGCTGCCGTCGTTTTGGTTTATGATTTATACTTAAACAAAGAAAAAGTTGTCACTGGGAGAAGAGTGACCTGTGACGACCTCCTGCTCTAAACTCAGTCGACTTTAAGTTTCAGCAGAACTTCAGTGTGTGAACAGAGTTTACTCGAAGAACAACTATATTTGTTCACAAGCTAATTTTAACCCAAATAGAAAGCATCTGTGTGCTGCTGTGTATCTGTAAGTGTGTTGTTTATCTATCTATTCATTTATTTTTACTCTGTCTCCCAATTTCACTTTTAACATGTAGCTACGTGTGTATTTTCATATTTTAATATATGGCACATGCAAATCACATCCCCCAACTTTAGTGTCCCTGTGGATTCCTGCATGGATTTTTATAGGAGCAGAGCAGATTTATTACAGATGTTCTGCCCATTTGCTCTTCATGCACATTGTTGTTGTTGTCTGTGTGTTGAAAACGCAACACAATCTGAATCATACAGTTTCAGTGTTAATGTCTCCTAAGATTAAAAAAAAAAAAAAAAATGTGTTTTTGCTTTGATGTGTTTGTTGTTAGTAAATGGATCAATATGTTATAAATCAGCCGACTCACTGATAAAATACATGAAATAGTTGTCGACGTTTGAAAGTGTTGCAACATGAAAGTGAAGTTTTTTGGTTGAAAACACAGAAAAGAAAAAAAAAACAGATCTTTAAACTCGTGTAGAAAGTTCAACGTAGATCAACTCGGCCTCTCGGCAACTTCTTCATCGACTGAGCTGAAAACAACCAGTGGCAGGTCTGAGTCCACTTTTTACTGGAAAACAAACTCACTGCACAAACTGTAATCCACAACAGATCAAGTCTGTTTCTGTCCAGGACCTATGGATACCATATTATTGATTATTTATGTCATATATCAGTAAATAACCTGAGGCTGATTTCATGCAGCAGCTCTGACCTCTTGTTTTAGTGAAAGTCTATTCATCACATTCACTATCGTGTCAATCATATTCACTTATCAATACTGTTCTTGATTACTTATTGTTGCCCAACTGATCAGTCTCTGTCTCTCTTTTATATCCAGTCTAGGTGATGGGAAACATTCACAGGAATGAAGAACACAACATTTAGCTCGATGGTTTGGTTAAAGGCCAAAATATAAATAACAAATATAATTCTGCTCTTTGCATTTTCGGCTTTAATAAATAAACCTGATTCAGGAACAAGCGTTAAGCAGCTAAATAAGGCCCACCGACATGTTTGACATGCTAAAGAGGCAGATGTGTTTTCATCCAGAGCTGGTGGAGACCAAAACAGAGTCAAAAAAAAAAAAAAAAGGACTAAAAGTTTATATTTAGAGATGAAAACTTCCTCAGAGATAAAGCATAAGTGTTATATTTCTTAAAAGTCAACACTTCCTCCCTCAGTGAAGGTGTCTACTACGAGGGAACAAGCTAATTTCTCTGAGCTGTTTTGAACATCCAACCAAGTGTGTTGCCAGATATGACATAAAGTTGCCAGATCTCTGCAAAAAACCTGCCACATCTTTGACATCTTGAGGCCGTTTCACTTGTGAGGTATCAGCTGTCATGGTAACATCATGAAGTGTTACTTAAGCTAAATGCTAATATTAGTATGTTGTGTGTATGTGCTCACAGTTATAACTTAAGTTGCTTTCCCGCCCGACCTGGCAACACAGTGCCCGTCCTTTTAGGCCCTTCGGGGTTGCCGTAGCTACGTAGGACTCGGCGCGCAGCTCAGAGATCGTGGTGGGAGATTTGTTCTCCACGGAAACAGCGTGTGTTGTGCTGTGTGGTGTGGTGTGTGTGTTGTTCTCTGCAGCTGTGCTCTCCTGTGTGTTTTTAATCACACCATGGCTCTTAACTATCAGTCATCGACTCTTTCGATGACTTTACCGATCTCCTGTCAGATATGTCTCGGGAAGGTGAGTGTGTTGCAGCCGTTAACGTCCGCCAGCCGTTAAACAAAGATCAGTGACCGTTACGTTAAAGCAGCTCTCACTCACTCTGCGGTGTGTGTTCTTTATGATGATGATGATGATGATGATGGTCTAACCCTACCCCTCCTCACCGAGGTTAACGAGCTTTAAACGGTGCACGTCTGTGTCGTGCCCCCCCCCCGGTGCTGTGTTACAGGTCAGGCAGCCGGTCATCTGCACCAACCACCACGTGTTCTGCTCCTGCTGCATGGAGATGTGGTTAAAGAAAGCGAGTCAGTGTCCCACATGCAGAGTCCCCATCACGGCGGAGAACCCCTGCAGGAGGATCATCGGTGAGTACATCCACATCCCCAACACCAACAAAGAAGAGGAAGAGAGGAGGTGATGATGGTGATGATGATCATCATCATCATCAGAAGGACAACACTGCAGTTTCAGATGAAGCAGATGTAATGTTTGTTTCAGACAAAGAACAGAGAGAGAGGGTGGACAGGTGAGCTCAGTGTACAGAGGTCAGGTATGAGTGAGGACAGAACACATGTGGGTCAGTCGTCAGTTCCCTCGCGGTGCGATGGACTTAATGAGTTTTATAAAGCCATAAACGCTCGTGACCTTTGACCCCCGACAGCTCATAAGTTTATGTTCAAGTCTCAACTTTAAACTGAAGGGACATGAGTTCTGTTCTGTTTTCTGCCCACTGCACCGGATCATCACCAGCACATGCTTTACAGATATAAAACGGTCTGGTTCTGTATTTATTTTGTGTTTTCTTTCAAAATGCTGAGCTGTGAATCTGACGGAGACGGTTGTTTCAAGGTCCAGTCAGTGTGATGAGCCATCAGGGCCAGCGTACACCTGTCGTTACAGTGGCATGTTGCATCTAAACAACGTGTTGAGTCAGATCAGTTACTGATGGACTCAGCTGGTGTTTTCATTGAGCTGAGGGACATTACACTGCGTCAGTGCGGTCACAGGAAAACTGCAACTTTTTTATTGATCAATCAATCACTTATTTTCTTAATGAATGTCCAACAGTTCAAATGCTACTTATGTCAAACAGCCTGGTGCTTCAAATGACTGTCAGTTAATTTCCTGCCATTTACAACAAAGAAATGCATCGAATGCTCATTTGAGACGCAGGATGAGCTCTGTTGATTAAACAACGACTAAAACTGGACACGATACAGACAGAATGAGCTCCGCCCACTCACAGGTGAGTGAAGCTTCCTGTTTAGGAGCGAGCTGCTGACTGAAGACTCGTCTACATTTTACAGCCAAACTTTCACATGTCTTGTGCCGCGTCCTTCACGATGAGCTGAGTGACTTAACTTGGTGCTTCGATGAGTGTTTTGTTCCCCAGTGCTTCAGTTTCTGTGTCTGTGTTTCAGGAGGGACCAATGACAGTGACCACAGTGAAAGTCCGTCCATGAGGAAATGTCTCAGAAAAACCAGAGGAGAGCTGCTGCTACGGGAGTACGAGGTATTGGTTTATCTTGTCCTGTTTGTTTTTAGTGTATTTGATATTTACAGCAGCAACGAACACAGGTCAGACTTCAACAGGGTGTATCGCCACAAAATCAGAAGCACAGGCTCCTGGGCCGAGACGTTGACACAGGTTTTCTGATGCTTCTGGAAAAGTTTCTTATTCTTACTGTGCAGATTGATCACATGCAAACTCATTATTTACTGATGCTGCAACAAAATGTGGCAGATGAAGTGAAAGCAGTGAGCTGTTATTTCAGGGTCCAGCTTTAAAGTTAACAACCTCTGTCTTCACTTTTAAAAACTGTGGCGACACAGTAGAGTAATAAATATTAATGCTTTAAATTTCACATCATCTCTCTGCATCAGGAGGAGATTGAAGGCCTCATCAGAGAGAACGAAGAGCTGAAGACAAAAAACCAAAGTCTGGAGGCTCAGCTGAAGAAGGTTTTGGATCCCTGCAGCGTCAGCGCAGCGCAAACAAACGACAAAAGTGTGGATCCCTACGTCCTGGAGGAGTGGATGAACAAGCTCCGGACTGCCAGAGAAGTTGGTGATAAGATAAAGCAGGACATGGACAAACTGAAGGAGGTGATTGAGCTCCACTGATCAATAAACTGCACTGTGTCCAGTGTGTTTTTGTACTTCTATAGCATAACGCAAATGTGTTCTTCATCATCGCAGGCTAACAAGGCGTTACGATCTCAAAACGTGGACCTGGTGCAGGAGAACATGAGGCTGAAGGCCGAGGTGGCGAGCAGATCTCCGCAGAAGTGGGTTTCTCTCTTCAAGGCTTTTGATCCTTTTCTCTGTTTCACATTAAATCAGAAACTAAAGTGTAGAAAAGTATCTGGTGCAGATTTAAATCCATCTTCTCCTCCTCTCTGATCCCCCACCATCGATCTCTCCCCTCAGGTTTGGTCGTTACACCGTGGCAGCTCTGGAGGCCAAAATCCAGCAGTACGAGCGTAACGTGGACCAGCTGAAGAAGGCTCTGGAGCGCAGCGACCAGTACATCGAAGACCTGGAGTCTCGGGTCAACACGTCTGAGAAGAGACATGTCGACGCTCAGGAAGCTCACGGAGGCGTCAAGGCTGCGTCAGAAAGTCTCACACAGCAGCAGAAGATCAACATGATGATGAGGAGCCTGAGCGACAACGAGAGGGAGTCGATCTGCAGCAACCCGGAGGCCGAGTGTGGGACGTTTTCTAGAAATCACACTCTGGCGTTCATGCCGTCGCCGGATCACAAAGAGTCCGATGAGAATCTGACCTCAGATCAGAAATACAAGGACCTGGACAGCGGGTCGTCGGACTTTCTGCCCACCACTCCGTCGTCTGCCTTCCGCTCCCTGACTCTGCGGAGCCCCGGCATCCGTGAAAAGAAAGTAGCGTTCAAACCCGGCTCTTATCTGAGGAGGCTGGATTTTGAAGATTTTCCCAGCACCAGCGCTGCGGACAAACAGTTCGACAGCAACCTCGACAAGATCCCTAAAGCGCTGCCTCCCGGTGCCGACATGGACCCTTCAAAGTCGTCTGTCTTCTGGGGCGGCTGGTCGAGGTCGAACTCTAACGACCAGACACATCCAGAGCAAGTAAGTGAGAGTTCAGTTAAAAGATGCACATCGACTGAGGCTGATAGCTTCCAGATGTCCAGTGAGGCCTCCATGGACGCAGCTTACCTGGACAAGATCTCCGAGTTGGACTCCATGATGCTGGACGGAGAGAGCTCCAGCAGCCGGGGGTCTCAGCTGTCTCTGGCCTCCGACCTGGACATCACTCTGGTCCCAGAACCGCAAACCTGCCAGGGCGACTTTCCGAGCCACGGGGGGAAACCTGCAACAGAACACAACCAGAAGAACCACCCAGCGTGTGACGAGACGGACGCCGCCGCGAGCCAGAGAACATCTCCCAAAGGCTCCGATGACGAAGGTGCCCAGGTGTCAGGAGGAGGTGTTGGTGGAGAAGGTTCCTCTCACACCGATGAACTGTCTTTTGATTTGCTGTTTGACACGGTGGAGGAGAATAAGCCTGGTCCGTCCGGTTCTCTGAGTCCATCAGACAAAGACGATGATGGTCCTTCCTCCGTGTTCTCTGGTGGTAAACCTGTGAGCACGAGCAGAGACAGACACACAGTCGCCATGAGCCAGCCGACCAAGAGGAAGTCTCACAGTCCGTTCAACACCAGCAGCCCCACAAAACTTTCAAAGCTCATGTAAAACAAAACAAACAAGTCTTTTCACTGTCCCACACTACTGTAGTGAGTTCTCCTCAGGCTTCACAACCACACGTCGGCTTCACGTTGCCTCATCGTAAACCTGTGAATGTGACGCTCAGGTGAAACTCAGCTAGTTTTGTTAGTGCACTCTGCTTGTAGGCTGCAGTTACACAGCTTTTAACGTCTGATGCACTGATGCTGTGGTGCATCAGTTCAGTGCTCGCTCCACCTGCATGTGTTGGTCATCCTGAACACGGTCCTCTGACTGAAGGTCCTGCAGCACTGAAGACAGATTAACACGACGACCATGAAGAACAGTGATGCTTCGGAGAAATAAAATATGTAAGAGTGTGTTAGGAAATAAAGTCGAAATGCAATGAGAATGAATGAATGAAGCTTCATCTTCTTTGTGTGTTTTGCATTTTCTTTTGGTCTCATGAATAATGCACGTCACCTAAAACCCTCAGTGATGATCAGTAATGGACCTTCAGGCCTCACATTCTGCCCTGCATTCACATTATTGCGGTTTTTAAGGCAGAAATGTGGATGAACGGCCTGTTTAGTGGACCAGCGATCATTTCTTCCATCACATCACTTCTCTTTTTGTGGCGCCTGATGATTTGCATAATATTAAACTAACAATTATTAATTAGCTGCCATTAAAAGCGGGGAAAGCCGATAAAAGCATGATGTAGCCTATAGCGACGCACATTAGAGACCTCACGCGCGCAGTCATTCCGTTGCAGCCTTATTTATTATGCAAATTTAACGATATCATGTATATTTCACATACCTCTAATCGCTGCATGAAATTTTAATTGCGTAACCGTTGTGGTTTGAATAAATGAAGTGTTAATTCATTGGGATTAATTAATTGAGGTAAAGACTGTGTACAGGCTGACGCCGGCGGATTAAATCAATTTGTTTAGTGCTCATCTGGCGATGATGGTCTTTAATGATAAGGAGGCGCGCGCCTCATTACTTCCAAGGGTTAAGATGAGAGACACGGTGCCAAATGGCACGCGCCACCAACACGTTTGGCCAACATTTGGCACGAGCGCGAGAACAACTGATGGAGTCAATAAAAAAGGGAGAAGAAGGGAGAAGCTGAGCCTCTTTATTCATATTTCTGACATCATTTCATTCATAAACAACAACCACAACAACAGCAACGTCCTGATATGAGC
The DNA here is from genome assembly GCA_021432705.1 of Caranx ignobilis. Taxonomy (NCBI): domain Eukaryota; kingdom Metazoa; phylum Chordata; class Actinopteri; order Carangiformes; family Carangidae; genus Caranx; species Caranx ignobilis. The sequence goes on from JAFHLA010000056.1 coordinate 1,013,216, forward strand.
TTGATAAAACAAACCAGAGCAGCTCCGGGTCTCTGGTTTCTGGCCTTAAAGTCCAGAATCAGGCCTAAAACCGTCTGGATGGAGGAGTGAGCTCCTAAAAAAGGCGCAGGCGTCTCGTCTCCAGATGTTCCAGCCTCCTGCCCTGTGAGCAGCTTCTTCTTCTTCTTCTTTTTTTTTTTTTTTTTATTTGTCAGCCTGTTCACTGTTCTGGCAGTTTATGTCTCGCGAGAGCAGCCGAGCAGGGGCTTGACGAGATCTGAGGCGCTCAGGTGTAAGAGCCTCTCTCATCCCCAGCAGTGGGAAACAGTAGACAGATAAGTGCGTCTGAGAGACTGCAGGCATCTCTGTGATCTCCGGGCTCACGGCTGCACTCGGCGCACTACACAGCGAACTGCACTGCATCATTACTGCTGGAGAGGCGAAGGATCACTGTGTATCTATGACTGCTTTCCAGCTCGTGTAGCCGTCTCTCCCCCTCTCCTCCTTCTCCTTCTTCTTCTCCTTCTTCTTCTTTCCCGTGCACTTTAATTGGAGAAGCTCGCCAAGATGATGTCCATGAACAGCAAACAGCCGCACTTCGCCATGCATCCCTCCTTACCCGAGCACAAGTACACCACCCTGCACTCCAGCTCGGAAGCTATAAGGAGAGCCTGTCTACAAACTCCACAGGTAAAACGAACACCACCCCCCCAAAAAAACTTCCACTTTGTGTCCTTTTTTCGTGCTTAGGCTGCATGTAGCGCTGAGAGCTGTCTGTGCGTAATAACCAGGGCTGCTCCAAGGCACATTCAGCCAAGACGCGCACTTAATGTTTTTTTCATGTATTCCACGGCAATCACTCGGAGAGTCTGTGATCTTCTTGAAAGCATTGCTCACGCGAAGCCTGGCTTTACTGTTTTTGTATTAATTTTTATGACTTGCCGCTTCTGAAGGAATACTCCGGCTGTGTTATGTGTTGCCAAAAGTCCCGACTGACAGTTACATTTATTTATGTTTTTCTCCTTTTTTCTGCCGTCTTCCTTTCTTCTCCTCCACCACCACGTCTTTTTCATTTTCTCACCCATCTCGCACCCCTTCGCTCTCCCGCCCTCTCCCTCTTCATGTTCGCCCCTCGCAGCTCCAGAGTAACATCTTCGCGAGCCTGGATGAGACCCTGCTGGCGCGCGCTGAGGCTCTGGCGGCCGTGGACATCGCCGTGTCCCAGGGCAAGACGCACCCGTTCAAGCCCGACGCCACCTACCACACGATGAGCACGGTGCCGTGCTCGTCGACGTCCACCGTGCCGCTGGCCCACCACCACCACCACCATCACCACCACCACCACCAGAACCTGGAGCCGCCGGACATTATGGACCACATCAGCTCGCCGTCCCTCGCCCTCATGCCCGGTGCGCACGACGGGGCCGGCGGAGGAGGCGGCGGAGGCGGTGGAGGTGGCGGCGGAGGGCTCATCTCCACCTCCTCCGGCCACCCGCACTCTCACATGCACGGCTTGAGCCACCTGTCCCACCAGGCAATGAGCATGAACTCGCCTCTCACCCACCACGGGCTCTTACCGGGCCATCACGGGGGGAGTCAAGGCGGCCCGGGGCTCACTAACACCGGACTCCCCTCAATCAATGACTCGGACACGGACCCAAGGGAGCTGGAAGCTTTCGCGGAGCGCTTCAAGCAGCGGAGGATCAAGCTGGGGGTGACCCAGGCGGACGTGGGGAGCGCGCTGGCTAATCTCAAAATCCCCGGCGTGGGGTCACTGAGCCAAAGTACAATTTGTCGGTTCGAGTCGTTAACTCTGTCCCACAACAACATGATTGCGCTCAAACCTATTCTGCAGGCCTGGCTGGAGGAGGCCGAGGGGGCCCAGCGGGAGAAAATGAGCAAACCTGACATTTTCAACGGAGGGAAAAGAAACGCAAGAGGACGTCGATAGCTGCCCCGGAGAAGAGGTCTTTGGAGGCGTACTTCGCCGTCCAGCCTCGACCGTCCTCCGAGAAAATAGCAGCTATAGCGGAAAAGTTGGACCTGAAAAAAAACGTGGTGCGCGTGTGGTTTTGTAACCAAAGACAGAAGCAGAAGAGGTTGAAATTTTCCGCAGCTCACTGATGAGCACAGAAAAGAAAAACACAGACAACGGAGGAAAAAAAAACTGAATAAAGTTGTGGGACAGAATCTGGGGACCAAGGACATTTAGGAAAACAACAACAACAACAACAACAAACACTTTGAGTCTTTTGTCTCCAGCGGTTTTTTCCACGCTGGCGCACAAACGGGCGCGTTACTGATCCCCACGTGACCAGGCTTCATGATAAGAAATAACCTTTGTTTATTTTCACGTTATCGGTGAATGTGAAGTATGCAAATAACAGATTACACTAAAACTTGTCTCAGTTTGTTCCGAGGAGGAGGAGGAGGGGGGAGGAGGAGGAGGGGGAGGGTGGGGGGGGATGTAGCGACGTCGACATTGCCTTTGAAAACATGTGGAAAGAGGTAATTTGCTTGATACTATAGCGAGTTATTTTCCTCCTGTAATAACAATAGGCCTATATGATTTGAATATAGCCATTTTACCAATTACCTCATTGATTGTTGAACTGTGTTTATTTTTCTTTTGAGTTTGTGTCGTTGTCGTTGGTGTAGAAATAACTCATCATGACTCTGTTCATTTATCCATCTCTTCCTCTTCTTCCTCTTCCTCTTCTTCTTCTTCTTCTTCTTTGGAGGCTGCTATATGAACTCAAATTTAGTTGCAAACTTTTATGGCTAAAGAAAGAAATAAAAAATAATCATAATAATAATAATAATGATGATGATGATGATGATGATGGTGATGATGGTGATGTTTAGGAGGAGCCTGCATGAGTCACGGGCAGTAACGTGTTGAGCCTCTGCAGGCTGTCACAGCTATAGATATATTTATTTTAAAATTTGCACACACACACACACACACATACACACACACACACACACACACACACAGATCAGTTTTGTTGTATATAAACAGGCTTCACTGTGTCACTGTCATCAGAGGCGATGGTCCTTCCTCTCTTTATTGGCATCACGAGGACAAAACAAACAACAAAAATAAGTTCCTGCAGAGAAAAGTCTGGTTCTGCTTCATCATCAGGACAAACAACAACAACAACAACAACAACAACGACCCTACCAGCTGCTGCCATGTGTTTGAGTTTGCAGTGTGAAACACTCTATGCATTGTAAAGAGCAGCAGCAGCAGCAGCAGCAGAGCTGTGCACTGACAGACCTTGTGTGTGTGTGTGGATGGTGTAAGTCACTGTTAAATGCCTGTTTTCACATTGAGATCACCACGTTGTTTGTCGTGTTTATTGTTACGGGAAAAAAAACGTTGTGTAACTAATATTTTTACTTTGTGCACAAGTATGTTTACAACTACAAACTGGTGGCGACATGTGCATCATTGAAAATGTCCCAGTGTCTCCTTCCTTCCTTCCCTCCTTCCCTCCCTCCCTCCCTCCTCACCACCTCACACTCTCCTCTGTTGTCCTCTCTCCTTTCATTGGTACTGTTCATCCTGTAAAGCCAAATCCAACAGGGAGGTGTGTTCCAGCAAATCTTCTAATAAACTGAAGAAAGAAAACTTTGATTTTTTATTTTTATTTTTTTTATATTTTCTGTGCCTGTGATTGGACCTGAACTCATCCTCATCCTCATCATCATCATCCTCATCCTCATCACCACCATCATCCTCCTCGTGCAGGTGTGAATGTTAAACGGTGCTCTAATGGTTTTATTGTGGACACGTGCAGCTCCACAGGAAAAAACAAATGACCTCATTTATTTATTTTTATTTATTTTATCACAGTGAACTGCTGCAGGTCTTTGTTTTATTATTATTATTATTATTATTATTATTATTATTATTATTATTTCATGTATGTGTTTTATTTAGTTTTTGTTTTCTGGCACCAACACGTCAGAGCTGCAGCTCGTCAGATTTAAACTCAGTCTGGATTAAAAACATTTGGATTTTAATGTAAAAAAGGAGCAAAAATAAATAATAATAAAAGAGTGAGAGAAGAGAACGAGCTGATGCAGCGATCAGATATTACTGATCATCATCTGTTATTGATCTGTTGTGTTTTTGATTCCGTTCCTTTCATTTGAATCTTTGCACATTTTAACTTTTAGGTTTAATTTCGACACGAACTGATGACGTCACATTTTTACTGTTTGACACAGAAAAATTAACGTTTAATGAAGATTTAAAAAAAAAATGAGTTGCAATTTAAAAAAAAAAAAAAAGGGAATTAAAGAAAAGAAGAAAAGTGTTTTTGTTTTTTTTCTCCTCCTCCAGATGTTTTTCTCTTCACTCTTTATTTCCAGGCTTCTCTCTCTCTCTCTCTCTCTCTCTCTCTCTCTCTCTCTCTCTCTCTCTCTCTTCACTTCCTGCTGCGTTTATATAAAAATGAATTTTTAAATGCAGCTGATGTAAAATTAATCAGAGGGATGATAGAAAATGCAATATTTACAGACAGACAGACAGACAGACAGACGGGGGGGGGGGGGGGGGCAGACAGGAGGGTGCACGGACACAGGACTGACGGGCACACACACACACACACTGTTTCATTTTCACAACTCAAGACTCTTTTTGTTTTTGTTTTAAAATTGAAACTAATGAATTTATTTTATCTGATTGTTTTATTTTATATTTTGATGTTTGATTTGATTTGATTTGGAGGAAAAGTTTAAATGAGCAGAATCTAGATTTTTACACGTGTTGGACGGATTCACATTAAAGACAGAAACATCCATCTATTAAAAAACACACACACACACACACACACACACACACACCCAGGCCACGCGCGGCACCGCACGAGCCACATGGCGATAATTTGAGCATCACGCGCGCGGCGGATCGAGGGCTGATGTTTTATTGAGAGGCTCCATCAAACAGCTCCGAGGCGCGGGTGTCCGCGCGCGCGGGGGCCGCTGGATGCAGTCGGACCGTCTCCGGCTCAATAGCCTCTAATATGATAATGGCCGCGGGAGGTGGGGGGGGGGGGGGGGGGGGGGGGGGCCTGAGGTTCCGGCCCCAGCTGCCTCGGCCGCCATATGTCAGCCCCGTTACAGGACCGAGCCCCGCTATTAATCAGCGGAGGTTTCATCAGGAACTTCACCGGTATCATAACCTCCATCCGTCCGTGGCGGAGGAGCCGCGGAGCCTCGCGCTCCCGCATGGGCCTGGATGAGCCCCCACCACCTCTGTGTTTATGTCAGGATCATTTAGGTGACCCCCCCCCCGCATCATACTCCTCATGTCCCGCACCAGGACTCTGTGGTGTCCCGGAAAACACCCGCGATCACAGTATCAGTTAATCACCTGCCTCCACATTCATCCTTAGTATCTTCTTCTTCTTCTTCTTCCTCTTCTTCTCCTTCTTCTTCGTCTTCCTACAGTTTGCATGCTGTAACACACTGACCATCCTGTTGCCTGTGTTCATCACCTCATCTCACTTCCTTCCATCCCTCCTCCCTTCCTTGCTTCCTCCCTCCTTCCTTCCTTTGCACAGGCCTGGTGGATTAATCACGGGACCTAAGCGGAGGATCTCATAACTTAATTCCTCCAGGCTACTGGTCGGGGGGGGTGGGGGGGGGGGGGTAATTAATCTATACCGTGGATGTAAATAAAAGGAAATTGGATTCCTGACAGACGAGATGAGAGACTCTCTGACACCACGTCACCAAATAATGATTTCATCACGTTATGGTAACGCGCGAGCTCTTAGATTTACGAGCGCGCGACTTTCTTTTTTTTTTTTTTTTTTCTTTTCCTTTTTTTTTTTTTTTTTTTTTTTTAAGCCTCGGCTGAGCGGAAGCAGCGCGTGCGTTCCCTAATCGCTGTGTCCAGGTGAAACTGATGACATCATTATCGTCTGTTTAAAAGCAGCCGCGTTCACTGCGTTTTCAACGAGCTCGTGCACTTGTTTTCCCCACGCGCCCTTCTGCAGCATCTAAAAACCAAACTGTCATAATAATAATAATAATAATAATAATAATAATAATAATAATAAAATAAAATAAAATAAATAAAAAAAGCGCGGCGGCTCGTGGTGATCCAACAACGCGCGGGCAGGTTTGGCCTTTGGAGGGAAATGTCACGCGGGGGGTGTGGACGGGTAGATCCCCCAGATCTGCGCTCATTTCCCACTCATATTTGCTCGGTAATCCGCAGCGGCAGCCCTCCATCGCCCGGGACCCGGTGTGGGAGGCGAGGCTGTTGACACAGGGGTATATTTCAATCACAGAGGGTTCAGAGTCAGACGAACAACTTATTTGTCTAATAAATCCGTCATTTAGCAAGAAAAATATTTGATCTTGAGGGGGCTGACCTCTTGTCATGTAGCTACTGACGGGAAAAGGCAGGCAGGTCGGTGCGCTGCATGGAGAGAGGCCCGGATCTGCCTGCACACCTTTTTATTATTGAAGCAAAAAACTATAACCCCCCCCCCAAAGTTTTTTTTATTATTATTCTTTTATTTCTAGAGGAGAAACGGAGGATGGAGCTGCTGAATATTTCAACACATGAATTTTCAGAGCTGAGACCAGACAAACATCTGTGTCATTATTCTGCTTATGGAGGAGGAACTCTGCAGCGACAGACACTTTAACACAGAGAAGCTGCAGGACGGAGGAGGAGGAAGAGGAGGAAGAGGAGGAGGAGGAGGAGGAGCAGAGGAGGAGGAGGAATTAAACCGCGTGCTTTGAGTCCACTGATTGCAGCTTTAATTAGAGAGCACAGTGTCATCCCAATGAACGGCTCCAGTCTGCTGCTCCATGCCAAAGTCATGTGTGTTTTATATGGCATTTCATTAACAAATAAAAACTGTCCTGCACTGCCTCCGTTACACAATGACTCCATCATCCAAATTCTCCATCTGCTGCAGACTTTTCACTGTTTCCTATTGAGATCACTTTAAATCAGGAAGGAGGGGGGGGGCAAACCTTTAGGGCTCAGAGGCCACAATGAGTTTTACAATGTGGCCCAGTGTCAGATGGATGGAGAGAGTTTGTGTGAACTGATATAAATCACATGTAAAAGCCAATTACCATTCACATGGCATTCAGTTTCAGTGGGAGCAGCGTTGTTGTTGTTGTTGTTGTTGTTGTTGTTGTTGTTGGGTTAATCAGGCCTCAGTTTGCCTGTGTCTGCTTTAAATTCACTTTTTGAACACATCAATGTGCAAAAACCGGAGCTCTGAGCATCAGACTGCAGCCAGTGAGGACTGAGTCTGACCTCAGCCTTTATCTGCTGAAATCACTCAGAGGCGTGTGTGTGTGTGTGTGTGTGTGTGTGTGTGTGTGTGAGAGAGTGTCTGTTTGTGTTGGAGATGATGCATCAAGCCTTTCGGCCTCAACTGGACAAGATCTGTAATCTGGATTATTACTGAAACAAGCATCAATCGGTGCCACGAGAGAGTCCATGAAGGACTAGTGGACTTTATCCTGATCCTTCCACATCTACACAACACACACACACACACACACACACACACACACACAGACTGACTGTGTGTGGCCTCTCCACCGTCTGACACCCACACTGATAAAATGTGTGGAGCTAAAACCTCCAAACACTTGTCAACGTCTGAGCTCGTTCCTTGTGTGATGTTTCACCTCGTTCAGAAATTACACCGTCTTCACCAACCAAATGTCACTTTATGCAAAAATCTGCCTTATCCCCCCCCCCACCCCACCCCCCTGCCCTAAATCCTAAATGTCATTTATTTCCTGGGCTCTATAACTCTTCAGAGGCACCGTGCATGCCCCCCCCCCAAGGCGAGCTGCTCTTTGAACCCCTGGATATCGAACCCATTTCCGTGTCGTCATTACACAGCGTGTGCAGCAGGCAGGAGGCTCAGAGCGCACGAGGACTCAACTGCAAAGCACAGTGCAGGTAAAAGGACAACACCAGTGGAGTGATGGAAACTCCATGATCAGGTCCGATGTGAAATCAAAGACTCTGCACGTGAACATGAGAATCATCAAAGTGATGAGGACGGTGATGATTCTCAGTGACTTCCTGGATGAAACAGAAACAGGTTGTTCTTCTTCTCTGGGTCAAACAAACAGCGCTCGTCCTTTCCTTCTCCAGCTGTCACTGAGCTGCGTTTGATGCCACCGATGTGAAACAACGTTTAGAAATCGTTTGCAACTTCAGTGAGGCTCGGAGCTGCTGATGACAGGAGCTGCATGGGCTCCTTCTTACATGGAGCTCAGGTGTGAACCAGCTGCAGCAGCAACAAAACACACAGTCGTAGTCATGAAGTCACATGTGGACAAACATGAGGCGACTTGATCGTTCATCTACAGGTCCAGTGAACTTTTTAACTGCTCACTGGTTCTTGTCAGCTTATTCTTCTTCACATTAACATAGGTTAAATGTTAGATCCAAGTATTTTAGGGCCTCTCCCTGCAGACAGGCAGCTGGCCACCAGCAGCATTACGTTTTAAAATTTGGTTGAATGTCGTGACCAGAGTTCAGCTTCAGACTCTTTGTCTCGTCTTATCTGTCATAAACAAGAAACTACAGGTCACGGGGCGCGTTTGTGTCGTGGTGCCACCGAGGCGAGGGCGGGGACACCGGGTCGGAGGAGCTGATCTTACAAGGTTGGTTTTCAGCCAAGAGACGGCAGGTGGAGGACAGAGCCTCCATTCTCCCTGTGACACGTCACTAAACCATCACAGATACTGAAGCTGTTCAATCAAGGTCAAAATGAAGTTTGTAGTTGCCTTTGTCTCAGTCTGTGGTTTCTGTGGCTTCGTTCACCCAATCAAACTGGTGTGTGGGTTTGTTTTCTCTCTCTTTTATCAAGGAACAAAAACATCCAACATCTTCCACACTTTTGGCGCCAAAACCATCATGAGACAAAAAAAAAAGACACTTTGGACAAGAGCAAAACCAAACCTCAGAGTTTAAAGTCGGACTCCAGCGTCGTGCTGACGTCACACTGGGAACGGGTTTTCAAGGGTTAACTCGACTTTTTACTTTGTTTGGGTTCATTGAAGAAATGAAACAAGTTTTTTTAACACAGCGATGTGGAGTTAGTGTCGACTTTAAAAGTGTGAATGCTCTGAAAGTTGAGTCAACTTCTTATAAATGACAGTCAGCACTGTGATGGTGTGTTATTGCTTATTGTACTGATCGCGCTGCCTCCACTTCTCCATCGGCTAAATGAAACTTTTTTTATAGCAGCTTCTGTAACATCACTCAGGACCTGAGAGGCCAGCCCTACACCCCCCACCCCCCACACCCCCATTGGTAGATATTGAATATCTTCCTCTGTACACATGGACTTCGATAATGAGGAGAGTGTCGGCCACCGTTTGCCCGCCGCCACGCCATCAAATATTCATCAGTGTTGATTAAACAGCCGGCAGCTGCCGATCGGCCCGGTGTCAAATTTGTATCCAGCTACAGCTCTGTACACCCCCGGACCAAACGGGACTGAAACCATCCACTGGAATAATACAGAGTGTGTGAGTGTGTGTATCGTGTGTGTGTATTGTGTGTGTGTGTGTGTGTGTGTGAGGTATCAGGCTGCTCTCTTAAAATCTAGCAGGGTTTAAAAAGGACAGTGATGTTTTCATCCTGCGACCATCAGATGAACGACAGAGAGAAAACTGTATGAGAGAGAGAGAGAGAGAGAGAGAGTTACTGTGAGGCACATTAAATATTTCATGAGTTGTTGGAGCAGAGAGAGAGAGAGAGAGAGAGGAGAGAGAGAGAGAGAGAGAGAGAGAGAGAGAGAGAGAGAGAGAGAGAGAGAGAGAGAGAGAGAGAGAGAGAGAGAGAGAGAGAGAGAGAGAGAGAGAGAGAGAGAGAGAGAGAGAGAGAGAGAGACGACTGCCCAGGAAGGTTGGTTCAACTCATTTGTTGATGCAGCCCTACACACACACACACACACACACACACACACCCACACACACACACACACACACACACACACACACACACATTATTGGCTGAATACTTATCCACTTGAATGTCAGTGACAAAACAAACAGTACAACAGCAGAAACACCAGCAGCTCGTGTGTGTTTGTCATCTTCTCTCAGACAATCATCACTCTCTCTCTCTCTCTCCCCCTCCCTCCCCCTCCCTCCCTCCCTCCCTCTCTCCATAGATGTGTTGTACCACTTCAAAGTCCCACGGCTCATTTAGCGAGACAACACAAGTCTAATTGGATGATTGACGGCAATTTGACTTCTTTTTTTTTGTTTTGTTCCCGTGACGAGAAAAGAAGAGAAAAAAAATCACTCTTTTCTTCTTCAGAAAACACACGTTCACGTTTGCACAGAATCTCTACATTGCAAATGAAAGCACTCAATCACCAGCATCAATTAACCCTTTATACTCAGACTGCATCAGACTGTGGGGAAGCACCCTGGACCTTCAGCCTCTTCCTCGTACAAACACAGACTGTAACAATCACTGCTGATGCTTTCTCAAACATTTTTCAAGGTGACACATCTCCATGTCTTGTTTTGTCAAATCAATGATGTAATCAACGATATAAAAGAGAAACAAGGAGGAATTTTGTGTGTCGGCGACTGAGAACAAGAAACTATTTGGAAATGACTCAATGGATCGACTGAAAAACACTGAACTTCTGCATCTTCTCCTTGAAGCGTCTCCAGTGTGTTCGGTGACTAATGGAGGACGTTCATGAGAAGCCTGAAGAATCAGACAGCGTTCAACGCTGAGAGGAAACAAGTGTCCGACACAGAGACAAAGAGAGATCTCAGTTTACTGCCCATTGATTGTCTCTCTCCGATCATATTAGCCTCTCGTTACTCAGACTGGAACATCATCCTGTGGATCGCCTTACTGGAAGGTCCAACTCATGACACAGCTGTTACATCAGCACCTCGACCCGAGTATGACCAGTGAGACCAGTGTGACACCAGTGAGACCAGTCGACCACCACCACTGGTTGGTTGGTTGGTTGGTTGGTTGGTTGCTGTCTGTCTGAAGTGAAATCGTCTTTAGTGGAGTTTAACAGGATAAAAAAAGAAGCAGGTGAAAGTTCAGATGTTTTCCTCACTGACGCTCATGACCAGTCTCTCCAGATAAACGTGATAATGCAACATCCCATAATTCAACACATCATCAGCCAAAGCTGAGACAGGGCCTGCATGGATTCATAATCACATGTGTCTTTGCAGAAAGGTGAAAAATGCTGCACGTTTACATGACACAGGAGCAGCCATTTTCCCTCTGTTGCCTTGGGAACAGTATGAATTGACGTAAAGACCCGATGGAAAACGTCATCACGTCATCAGCTGTCTTCCAGAAAACAGAGGTTTTGGTTGCACTGGGGGGGGGGTTCTTCTGCTTGTCGAGGCACCAGCAAGCTCTGGGCGCCGGGTAGCATGTTGCTGCTGGAGAAGCAGGTCGGCAGAGCTGATTGGTTAATTATTAACTCTTATCACATGACATGCGGTGCGCTGGCTGCATGCGTGCTGCACCTACGCTGTCACTTTGCACACTTGATGTGCGTCTACATTGAAAGTGATGGATGAGTGTGTACAGTAGATGCTACATCTGAACGGCCCCTTACAACACAAAGTATGACGGTAGTCATGGATACAGTAAACAAAGATCAATCAACTCACTTTGGACCAGCACACCAGTGACATCCAGAAAAGAAGCCATCAAAGACTGTCAGCCATCCGCAAACCGAAAGCACTCTATGTCGCCCCCCCCCTCCCATCTCCTCCGGTATCAAAGCATGATCCAGTCCATCCTCACATCCTCTTCCATCTGCTCCACTGAAACAACAAAATCACACACATTACCAACCCAGCTCCCCACACCAAACCTGACAGGTCTATACACCAGGACATCACACACACCGCAACGTTAATGGAACAGGACATCACACACCCACTAAACACCCACCTCAGCCCACCTCCCTCAGGACGCAGATACAGGGCAATGAGGTGCCAAAGGGCCCGCTTTGGCAAAAGCCTCATCCCAGCTGTCACAGCGACGCTGAGCAAAGGGCCTCACTGAACAAGTGTACACTTCTGTCTGTATGTTGTACTGTGTGTGTGGCCCCAGTTTGCCTTCTTGCCCTGTCCTTGTGGTGAAACAAAGAGGCACTGTTGTGTACAAGACTTTCCCTAAAAGGATTTACATGTGCACAGAGATTGTGGCCAAAGAGATTCTGTAAGAAAAGCTGCTGCATTATCAAGGATTCTTCCTCACAGCAATCTCAAAAACAACCTCTGTGTTATCACCAGAGCACCACACAATACACACGGTGTTTCAATCACGATCAGGCCCGTGAGACTTCCAGCGAGCGCCTGCAGGACTCTGTGTAACTTGCAGCCGTTTCTGACACCTCCCATCAATACCACATGTTCTGACATTGATCGCTGTGTCCTCAGCGTCCTGACTCCACACTCGCAGGTCACACGCTGCGAAATCAACTCGACACACTTTATTACTCATGGGACCTCGTCGGCACTGACAGCTTTGACAGGCTGGAGCCGGAGTTGGCTTTGACAAAGTACTGATTAGCCCGTCACTCTGAATGGACCCAAAGCCACAAACTATGTAAAATTCATTCATTGACTCCCGCCCGGTGAATCAGAGAGGGGAGCGAGCGTCGCCTCATCACGCCGGATAAACTGAGATGACTAATTATCCTTGAGTTACAAGCCCGGTCACACTGTGATGGATCAGTGCGACACGTTCACAGCACACGTTGGGTGTCATCTTAGTCATTAGATACTGGTTCATTAATTAATAGCATGTAATCATCTGGTGAATTAACAATGTGAAAATATCAGTTTGTCCTGTAAAGCTGCTCCTCAGAAAGTGACCGGTGCATTTCAGTTCATCAGCATCAGCTTTAATGCGTCTACCTGCACCTGCCATCCAACGCCTGGCCGAACAGATGGAAATGATCACATGATCAATAAGCTGTTTCCCTGACAGACAGGTTAACATGTAACATGACATTCATAAATAAACTGGCTGACAAATATCGTTATTACAGTAGTTTCCATGACATCAGGTCTGTAACATACATGTGGCCTGGTTTGTACTTTAGGGTTGAACAAGACGAGACGAGATGAAAAGAATAAATAACAAATAGAAAGTAATAAAAACAATACAATCTGTCAAGTAACAGACATTAGTGACACTAAAAACCATTAATTACCCTTAGGACAACCTAAAAGGTCATGAGGTCAGTTTAAAGGGTCACAAAATGATGAACAAACCCAAAAAGAAGAAGAAGAAGAACCATCATTAGTCACCAGGAGAGTCTGGACACCACTGTTTTCAACCTCATTCATAGATTCATATATATATATATGTTTCTATGGGAATAATGTGTCAGGAATCTGGATATATTAGAACATATTGACAGGATGCTCTTCATCATCAAGGATTTAGAAGAAATTCACCAACTGAACAAAAGTCATTCACTCATTCAAAGAAAAAACAGTGTGAACTTCAACACATCCCTCAGCCCTAAAACCTCTGTGACTCTGACTGCTGTTGATACCTTCTCTAATTACCATGATTGACTGTTGTGCAATATTATCTGTCTGGGCCAACCCCCAGCCCCACCCTCCCCCACCCCCCTCCTACTCCTCCTCCCCCCATTGACACCCTACAAGTCACCCCTGTCCCACGCAGTCATGGATCCAAATATCACCCACTTATTGACCAGTGAGACAAATGGTGAGGTTGGGGATTGGTGGTGGTTGGGGAGGGGGGGTTGTTGGTGGGATGCTGGAGGTGGGGGTGAGGCTGGCTGTAGTCTGGGGAGAGGGGAAGGTGAGGAGATAAAGTGTACCACTGAATAATTCACAATGAAAACACAGAGGAAAATCGATCACGAGGCCAAAATCTGATATTAACAGCAAATTACACCGTGATGTTATAGGTGTGTGTGTGTGTGTGTGTGTGTGTGTGTGTGTGTGACACTAGGTTACTGTGGCGACTCCTTTAGTATCTGTCACATGGATCAAACTCACTGCAGCGAACTCACTTAGCTTTTTATTTTATGACTTTTAAAGCGAGCGTCTGCACAGGAGTGTGTAATGTCCTGTGTGTTGGAGAGTTGCTAAGTAATTAGCGCTACAGTGGATTTATAATTGGCCATCATCAGCTCTTTATTGGTCAATTACCCGCTCAAATCAAGTGACTCAGCCAAATGTAACAGTCTTATTATTACTCAATTAAAACAAATGCTCTCTGTGGTCGGGGGGGGGGGGGTTCAGAGAGAGAAAGAGAGACAGGAGGTGGTGGGTGGAGGTGGTGGTGGTGGGGGGCTCTCCAGCAGATTCCCCAGTATATCATCAGGTAATTAATATTTTCATTAACTCGCTCTGTGTTGAGCTGCGACCTGCCTCCTCCTCCTCCTCCTCCTCCTCCTCCTCCTCCTCCTCCTCCGTGGGTTCGATACTGTAGTGGCTCCATAATTAGTTTGATTTATATCCGGCTCCTTTGCAATGAAGGAGGAGGAATGAAGGAGAGGAGACCCACTCGTTTTCTTTCAGCCGAGCTGCTGCTGCTGCTGCTGCTGCTGCTGCTCACACTCACACACACTCTTTTCTAATGTCCAATAAATAGGCCGGGCTGTACTGTGTAGTAGTGCACGGGAGGAACAGGCCTCTGTGTATTGAGACAGGCTCATGAACAAGAAACAGAGACACGGAGCTTTATGAAAAATTCACACCAGGATCTTTGGAGGGATGGAGTGAGGAGGGCTCGTGGTGTGTAACACAGCCAGGAAACACGGCTTATTAAAGATTGAAGCAAACATACATGATGCTGGGAATCCTGAAAAACCAGAGGCCCCCACCCCCCCACTAAAAAAAAAAAAAAAGAAAAGTCAGGGAGGAAGGTAGAGCAGGAGGAGACAGAGAGGAATCAGAGGTGTCGCAGGCCTCAGGAGGATGTGATCTGTGATAATAGTTCATCATCAGTGCAAACCATGACGTCTAAACTGGTTTCTGCATGAACACAGATCTCAGGTCAGTGCGCGGTGCAGCTGTATCTCTCTCTCTTTCTCTACCGTGTAACGTATATGATGCAATCCGCTGTTACAGAGCGACATGTGACTCTGAGTCTTTACACTCAGCGGGGGCTCCTCAGGAGTGCACATGAATGATTTCAGCATTAATAATGCTCCATTGATTATTGTTCTGCTGTTTAAAGGTGAATGGCAAAGCTTTTCTGAGCAGCAGGGGGAGGGTGGAGGTGGAGGTGGAGATGGGGGGTGGATGGGGTATCTCTGGGAAGGGTCTGATTTACATTTTGGAAAGTGCACCTGACTCCCGGGGGGTTCGCCTATCGTTTTCAGTCGATACAGACTCTGAACTTTCTTTGTTGTTGTTGTTGGAGGAGGAGGAAGAGGAGGAGGAGGGACTCACCACCCCTTTACACACACACACACACACACACACACACACAGGGCTGCATTATTACAGCTGCTCAACATGATGGTGGTGGTGAATCTGAATCTGTGAACATGTCTGTGAAGTTTCCTTCAGACACAGAAATGAAATGTATCTGAATCTGATCTAATTGTTATAAACAGATGTTTTTATGGAAGATTTCCACCAGATGTGCTGCTTTGTGTCATGCATCAAGTTTCAGGGTTAGTTTCCTACAGTTTCTTTTTTTTTTTGCAGCCATGTTTGGACTCTGCAGGATCTGTGGCCTATTTCAGAGGAAAGCACCCCCCCGCACACACACACACACACACACACCTCCCTCCCATCTCCTCCTCCCAGAGACACGAAGAGCAACAGCTCCTGCCCTGCAGCCAGCTCTGCATTAAGGTTATCTCAGTCTCAAGATTCCCTATAAAGGTAATCGTCAGCATAAAACACACAGAAGTAAGAAGGAAGCAACTTTCACTCCTTTGCCTGCAGAAACAACACTACGGTTCACCACACACACACACACACACACACACACACACAGTGTAAACGTGCTGCATAATTGCGTATCGTAATAACAATTTAATCTGCTGCATCATGGGAGTTTAAAACATGTGTTTGGTTGCTGTGAGTCTCGGTCCTGCAGCGGAAGACGACAGGAAGAAGAACATGAGGTGAATCCATGAATGAGCCCTTTTTACTCTTAATGTTGTTTTGATGCTCCGTTGGAATCGATCGGCACCAACCGAAAACATCTGACAAATGGCCGTGGCAGGAAATATAACACTAGCACTACTACTACTGTCCCACGGTTTCATAAGAGCCCGAGCTGAGCGGAGGTGGAAACATAAAGATAATCTTCAGTGCCACATAAAAGGAGCCAAATTAGCTGCAGCTCGAGCCAGACTGTCCCTCTCAGCTGCTCTCAGGCACATTTAGTGAGCACTGAATGCAGCTCTTTCTACCATTTCCCCTCACTCAATTATTGATGGTAATTATCATGGCGTGCTTAGTCTGCACCATAACAATATATTCCTAACAAGAAGCAAAGACAGTGGGCATTCTCTCAAATTTGACTTTATTTATTTATTTTTCACGTTGTGGAGCGTCTTTGGTTGTTTCTGTCTGATCCTGTTCACTCTTCTGTGGCACACGTCACATGACCTTTTATAACACTTTCATAACAGCAAGGTTCCTGTGTTTATTAACTGGTTGTCAACGTCTGTCACAGTGATCACACACTTGCATTTAACCGTTTCCTCTGTATAAAACTAACAGAAACGTCACATTTCATCAGAATTTCCACTGTTTGAGGTTTGACTGGTCCTCTTTTAATGACATCATCATGTTGCGCCCCTTTCTTCTTCTATGGTTTAATGACACATGAGTGGAGCCACAAACTGTTTATGTGGAGGAGCTTCATTTCTGATATCTGACGACATCTACTGACATTAGCATCATGGATTTATCTCTCCTTCTTCTTCTTCATGAGGTGTGTGTGTGTGTGTGTGTGTGTGTTATTAAACTATGTTCAGGCTTATTCTATAATAGTGGAATAAATATAATATATATATATATATAAAATACTAATATTATAAGGTATGATACACCACGTCATAGTCTTTATAAATAATGGCAGATGTAAAACATACAATGTACATACTTTCATTCATAACACATCATGGCACTACTCACTGTTTATTTGCACCACTGTGTACAACTTACTGCACAGTGCTGTCTGGTCATTCAACACTTAACGTATTGTCAGTTGTTGTTGTCCTCACTCTTCACGTCTTGTTATATGAGTGAAACTCCTCATGCGTGTGCACAGTCTGTGATGAAATGAGTAATGCACTCAGTGTTATTTTGGATTTTATGTCTGAGACGTTGAGTTTGGTTCATGTAAGACTAACACTAAACATTTAGAGGAACAGGTGGTTTAATATTTTATGGGTCAGTCAGGTGAAATAACTCAATGATAACAAAATACATTAGAATAAAATTATATCTGAAAACCAGCAGGCCGTCGTCGTGTCGACACACTGAGGATGAAGAGGAAAAAAAAACTGCCAAGGTGCAAAAAAAAAAAAAAAAAAAAAAAAAAAAACATGTCACAGAACATGCTACATGTCTGTTGCATGTAAAAATCACACTGTGCCACACACACGCACACAACGCACACACACGGACAAAAGTGACACAAGCTTTCTCCGCCCTGATTATGATCTTGGCTTCTTTCTCTGTCCTCTATTTCCCCTTCCATTCCGGTGGAAAGCCCCTAGCTTGCCGTCTTCCAGCGCCGCAGGGCATGGAGCTAGCCGGCGGTGAGTTTCCATCAATTAGTGCACCCCTGCGGCCTCGTGGCAGAACCCACCTTTGACTGCACAGAGATATTGATTAGTTCAGCTGCACTGTCAGGTCTGGAGCGAGCAGGGCCGGGTGATCCAAGGCCTTCACCGGAGACAAGATCATGTCGAGTTTCTGACACATGTGAGCACACACACACACACACACACACACACATACACACATACACACAGGCAACATGCACTCAGGCAAGCACATGCACACACACTTGGCACGTTCACACATGTACACACACACACACACAGTGAAAAGCAATGAAATGTGCTCTCTCAGATGACTGCAAGGTGAGAGAGAGGCAAGATAAGAGGAGAAGTCCACAAGAGTGGCTTGTCAGGAGAGTGACGGCTGAGAACTGACAAGTGCTTGTTAGTTTTTTCTCATCCTGGTCGAGTTCCTGTGAAAACAAGCAGCTGGAGAAAGAGCCTGGAGACTCCGACACACACACACACACACACACACACACACACACACACAGTGAAAAAATATATGGAGTAAAAAGAATTAAATCTAACATTGAATAAAAGGCCATCATCCGAACAAAAACAACAGGAAAACAGCCCCCCCCCCACACACACACACACACACACACCCTCCCCCTCCCTGTATTTACTTTACTGTATGTGATGTGGAGCTGCTGCTGCAAAAACACAAAAGTCTGGAGGATGTATGAGAGCGAATAACAAAAGACAGGAAACATTTGTCTCTAATGCAGTGAAACACGCTGCAGATGAAAAGCTGCTCCAACCTGAACCCAAATCATAAAGCCACTGTCATTAAAAGAACAACGAGCAGAGACACAGTGGAAACACGTCACGGTGGCTGTGTACACACACACACACACACACACACTCGCTCTCTCCAAACACTGACAACAACAACAACAACAGTGAGGAGGTTTCGCAATGATGCAATCAATGGCAACTCCACAGGTGAGCACCTGTGGAGACAAACGCGACACACACTTTACTGCCGGGATGATCCAAGGACTCTTCCTCTCTGCAGCTTTGTCTGCTACTGTAATAATGACACAGTGACACCAAACTTCACAGATCCAGCCCAACTCTGACAGCTGCATTTACACCTGCTCTGCTTTGCATAAAACAACCCACATGCTCAGACACGCAAGAGGAAATAAGTCCGTGTCCTACGCAGGTAAACAACATGGACGCTGATGAAATGGACAGAATATATTTTAGAGGTGCACAGAAAGGAGATAGAAGAGAGTTGAAATGTTTATTGTCACGTTATTGGTGACGTCCAACTCACAGTGGCAGGAAATATCTGATCTGTCTGTTTCGATCACAGACGTATTAATTCCACATATGAAGGAGGTCTGAATCCGACCCGACAACATCCGATTTCATGTGTGTGTTTGTTTGTTTTTTATCGTATCATCATGTTCGTGTTTCAGATCTGATCTGGGGGGCCACTTGAAGCATGTGGCGTACAGACGGCCTCAGACTCAACATGGATCAGTGACAATAAACAACATTAGCATGAATCTGCCACACAGATACAAATAATACAGATCATACTGTTCACAGGAGAAACAATGGATTCTCCTCAAGAGACGTCAACAAATGTTAAGTTAAACAGTCAAGCAACATGAAGCGTCGGGCAAAATGGTGACTCACCTCCACAAACATGGAGGGTCTGGGACCATTCACTCTGAACACAACTACAGCCTGTGTGGTACGGCAGCACGGCTGCAGCCCCAGTTCTGACCACATGAACCAGGGATAAGTTGATTATTTGACTATCATGAAGCGTCTGATCTGATGAAGTGTGAGTTATTTTTCTAGTGAAGAAGCCAAATGTTTGATGGATTAAAGACTGACGTCCTCTGTACTTTTGGACATGTGATTGACATGTTTGATTGTTTTCTGATGTTTTTATAGATCAAACGATTAATCAAATAAAAAGCAAATGTCAGATTATTTCTTCTGCTCGTCGCCTTCCTGACAACAGAGAGCATATTTACAAGCCTCCTCTCTGAGCCACACTTGCTCTCCACTCAGGCCTGAACCTCCTCTGCTCTGCCCACAATAAAAATGAAGCTTTTTTTTTACTGCTGAATCACTTTCAGACCTTTACTGTTGTTGGAGAGTCGTTCATCAGCGCTGAGTGAAACCAAACCACAAGCATCTGAGCCTGAACACACTCACACAGGAAGCTCACACACACACACACACACACACACACACTCAGGACTGAATGATAACGATGCATCTTCAGTTTGTGTCTCAGAACTTAATCACTGTGACTAAACTAAATGGGACGCAGCCCGCCTGCTGTGGGCCCTGTACCACACTGCGCTTTACTTTAACCACGCAGAGCAAAGTTACTGATAGAAGCCCCCCCCCCACCCTCCCCACCCCCTCCGCAGCTCCCTGCTGGTTAAATAAGCCATTTCATGCTCCTCTCTCTGCTCACATGAAGCCATCGTCCTGTTACACTGACACATTGAGATGCTGCAGATGTTACAGATGTTTCAGATGTTCAGTGTCAGCAGTATTATGTTTACACTGAATATCTGTCACCATATAAACATTAAATCAATAAGTGATCAGTTCATATTGAGTCAACACACAAACTGATGAACAAATCTCTGTGAGTATTGAAAGTGAAGGAGCGTCCTGATGATCATGTTTTCATCCTCGGCCTGTTTCCTCTGTCAGACGGCATCATCATCATCACCATCATCATCATCACCATGTCTGCATGTCAACACTGGGATCATCTGTGCTTCATGTGGACGCTGTCACTTCTCTGCCAAGAATCTACCCCCCCCCCCCCGGCTCAGATTGATTGTGTCGCCTCGTTGCCTCTGAGGCCACCGGCCACAGCACCGGTCATAATTGAGAGGAGAATTAGCAAAACCTTAAATTTATGGCAGGTGATATATCATTACCCATAGACTTGACCCCGCTGACCCCTCCTCCCTGCTCCCCTGTGGGCTCCAGCTGATGGGGATGGAGCCCCCCCAACTGCCCCACCCCACCGCTACACCCCCACACCCACCACCGCCTCTCTCTCTCTCAAACAGCTAAATCAACAGCCTCAGTCTGGCCACGGCTCGTCGTGTCGCGGCGATTTGCTCGAGTGGTTTCATGAAAAACTAATCATCTGTTCATCATGGAGATCAAACATACGCAGGGGTGCAATGATTAGGAAAAGCAATCTGACAAACCTTGAAGAGTCACTAGTCCAGATATAATAATTTTCAGATTAAACCTGCCTCCTCCTCCTCCTCGTCATCCTGTCGCCTCTTATTCCCTCCTCAAAGTTCAAGCAAGGAAGCAAAATTGTTATCTTGTTTTGTAATTGCTGCTCAATTGGCTCCTGTGCAGCCGCAGTCAATCTCCATTTCCCGAGCATTTGTCAAAGAGAGATAAGCCCGACCTTATCAAGACTAATTTCTATTCTGTCCTCTGCTCAAAAGACAGAATTTTCCAATTATTCCCATTCAGTTGCATCACACAGACTATGTGAAATTTACCTGACGCCGCTAACAAAGCCATCATAAATTAGAACAAAGCAAACACACTGTTACTCCGGGACGACTGTAATATTAAATTTCTAATGTCTGCACGCCGGCCTGCTTCACTTTAAAGCACGAATCCAGTAATTAGAACGGACCGTGTCGACGGGCGGGGGCCACTCAGTCATCTATTTCCACTTTTGAAGCAAACACCAGAAGTAAGACGGAGGTCAAAGCAATCTCCCTGCGCCTCTAACAGACAATATATATATATCATAATAATAATAATAATGACTGGGATCAGAAAGTTTGATAAAGTCGCTGGAGAAAAGTGGCGTCGTTCCAGGGAAACCATTTAAAGTTGGACGGCGGTGTCACCATCACCCCCCTCCCTCCTCCTCCTCCTCCTCCTCCTCCTCGGCGCACCCCCCTGGATCAGATCAGAGGAGAAAAAAGATGATTTATTATGTTCAGAGATTCTCTCAAACTTAAAACAATTACCTGCCCGATGCCCCCGTGTTACTTAAGCAAATAAAGTGAAAATAAATAGCTGGCTATGTAACGTTTCATACACCCGCTGAACATAATAACATTTTGTCATTTCCACAAAGTGGACTGGAATGAGATTAGAGGTCCCTGTAGCCCGTAATGAAACGTGGTGCCGCCCGACTCTAATGCATTTTGTCATCATGAGGACATATTAATGCTCTTCTATAACTTTCTCCTGATTGATGCGGGCGGCGGGAATAAAGACAAGCAGAAAACATTAACATCCAGGGAGAGTTTTTAAGAGATGAAATATGAGATGATACAGCTGAGATTACATCTGTGAGATGCATTGGTTTTCTCTCAGCAGAGAGTATAAGGTGCAGTTAAAATGGACTTTCACTGCGACGTTACACACTGAATGAAAGTTTATGAGCAGCGCTCGACTTGTTGGACCCGTGGTTTTTGTCTTCAGGTTGTCAGAGAAGGAAACAAAACATTCAGAGGTTCAGGATTAAGAGATAAATGAACAGATGTGTACAAAATGACTGAGAGAACTGAGGCTTCCAGGGCTTTTCACAGGAAGGTGGTGGCTCAGTGACAACAGGGTGGTGGGTACGTTCCCACAATAAATACCCATCACATACTCCCTGGCATTTTTTAAGGATTTTTGGCTGCAAAATCACAAAAACTTTTCGGGGACTTTTCCCAACACTAAGAGTCTGTATGTCCTAAAAACAAGTGTAACACATGCAAAGTGTCCTGGTGCATCAGTGTAAACATTTGTCACTGTGTATTTTACTGTAATATGGACGTTGAGAAGAGAAACAATGAATAAACGTGTGGATGTAAAATCTCAACGCTCAAAGATTCCTCTGAGTCACTTTCTCCTGTTTTTAAAGAGTTTTTCACGACACGACAGCACGCAGCTGACGGAGGCTCAGGCCGTCCTCTCCGGCGCTCATGTTCAGATGGGCCGCTGGACAGGAGGACGTCGACGTCCCACTGGGAGCAGGAGAGATGAAATACCCCACAATGGAGTCCAACTACAGCTACAACTCCCCCAAGGCTGCAGTATCACTCGCCTTCTATTGCATTAGTGCTCATTACAAAGGCTGCACCTCGGGGCAGAGCACGGCGCAGCCTCATTGTAAACTTTATCTGCGGTCACATTATCTTATATAATAGTTTGCATTAAAACGTGTCCTCTGGTGGAAACAGGTTCATTTATTGTCACTGTGAGCCCCCCCCCCCCAAACAAAATATAAATAAATAAAACACACACAAATAAAGCTGAGTGTGTCTAATTTTACTGCCTCCGTCCCAAAGCCAGATTAGGAGGAGGAGGAGGAGGAGGAGGAGGAGGAGGAGGAGGAGGAGGAGGAGGAGGAGGTCATTATCGGGTGACAGGGAGGCGTTGGTTAATCTGTGAATAATGTCAAGTGTGGGGGTGGAGTGATGTGCAAGGGAGGGAGGGGTATTTTGGTGGAGGAGGGGGTGGGGGGGTGCATAGATTGTGTCGTCTGGCAGCTCATCTATATTTTATGCCGCCACTCAGACAAATGAAACAGGAGCCACCCGGAACAAGGGGGGACCCTCTGACACTTCAAAGGGAAGTCCTATGGGTGGTTTCTTATTGAAGCAGAGGCCTGTACCAAACCCGACCCACATACATGAACCCCCCCCCCACACACACACACACACACACACACACACCACCTCCCCACCACTCTCCACCATCTCCCCACCCAACAAACCTCCTCCTGGCCCATGCTGAGAAGCTGCCGGGGCCTCATTAACCCTTAAACAGGCTTGTGAGGGGTGTGCGACGTACGGGAGACTAATTACCCCACCAACACACTGGAGTAGATGCTCCTGCTCTGACACACAAACACACACACACACACACACCACACACACACTCACACACAGCGCCAGTAGTGGTGATGATAACAGTGATAGTGGTGCAGGATCCAGAGTGTACGCCCTAATTGAAAAACCCAGATCCCCTGTTTTTTTTTTTTTGTTATGATTAGCAGTTTCACACACACACTTAGACACTCTCTCTCTCACACACACACACTCCCCCCCTCCCCCCACATATGCCCCGTCCTCACTGCTGTCACACAATAGCGGTATTTCACGATTAGCTAAAATCTGACAGTGATAATGAGCAGAGAGGAAAGATGAAAGGGGAGGAAAGAGAGGGGACACGGAACGAGAGAGAAAGAGGCAGATATCAAAAGAAGAGACTAATTGAGGTAACACAGCCGCCAAATCCACCGCCTCATCTGCATAAAACTAGCAGCTAGCTCGGCTTCATTTTGGCCGCCGTCGCCGCTAACAACGACGCTAATGTCTTAACAAATTAATTTTGCAAATCAGGCACGCCCAGCGGAGCTCAGCAGCAGATTAAGCAGATTGAACAAACAGATGCTGATTAGCCCTGGGCGGCCCGAGAGGTGTGTTCGCCATGATGTCACCGCCTGGCTTTGGCTACCATACGATACGATACGATACGATACGATACGAAAACCGCAGGTCGGGCACGGTGATCCGTACCAAACCGTGAGGTACGAGCGCACACCTGTTGAACACCACGAGTGCAAACAGCTCACATGTGCACAAATTATCAGTGGTGAGATTCTCCTCCTGTGACGTGGGACTGTTGCATGTGAAGGCAGAAGAGCGCGAGGTAGAAGAATGAGAGGAGGAGGAGTAGTGGAAGTGATTTAACGACGGCAGAGTGAGTATATCACACACACACACACACACACACACACACACACACACACACACAATGTTTAACTTGTGTTTTTTTGTGGTGGCCAATTACATTTCTCTTCTTCTTCGCCTCACTGATAATTCCCAGAATTCCCGGGGAGAAGAAGAAGGCGTGGGAACATGTGGGCGGAGTCAGACTGAATATTAACACTGTATAGTTCATGGGGGGGAAATTAAGAGGGAGGAGATTTTCTCTCTTTAACTCTTGTTTTTTCTGTTTCAAGACCTTAGCGTAGCTTTGATTATAACTTGGACATCATTCAGTGCAGGTTTCAGACGCACTCGCACAGCTCAGCTCAGCCGCCAGCTCAGCCGCCAGCCGCCAGCTCAGCCGCCAGCTCAGCCAAACAATGTGAACTCAATATGTGTCAATAAGTGAAATGTCTTATTTCTGAACCAAAATATCCAAACAGTAACTTGTTCGGTGACGACGGCTCATAAACATACTCTCAGATCAATAAGTCATGATGCTTCTGCCATGTCTGGCCTCGTGCCCCTGGTACTGATGACACACGTGAACTAGTGATATTTAACTATAAAAAAAAGCTGATTTATGACTTTACTGTGAAGAAGATGTTCAGACGTCTGGGTTGGTGATGAGTCCAGAACACAGACGTTCCAGCATATTTGGATTTTCAAAATAATGTTCACATGTCATGATCAAGACACAGTTGTTTGTTTTTCAGAGCTTTTTTTCACCCTGGAGACAGAAAAGTGCCGTAACTGAAGAATCTCCCGTAGACAGCCTACTTCCATGACTCTGTGTCTACAGGCCTGAGACTCTGAGGTTCAACACAACACCACCTCCTCCTCCTCCTCCTCCTCCTCCCTCCTCCTCCAGCAGCAGCCTGAGAGCAGTGAAGAGCTGAAGTGAAACCCTGAGCTCCATCACATCGTTTTTTTTTGTTGTTGTTGTTTAGTTTTTAGAGAATTTCAGTTAAAGAAAAAAAAAACGTTGAGCATGAAGTCGTGTGATGAGTGACTGTTATCACTGCTGCCATCGAGACGTCACTCGTCTTCTCCTCCAAGTTTTTTTAATCCTCACCCACATCACAGTTTCCAGCCCAGTATCCCCCTGTCCTCCCTCCCTCCCTCCCTCCCTCCCTCCAGTCCCCCCGGTGCTGTGTTGTGTGACAGCTGCTGCCCTCTTTGGCGGTGGTGAAATGAATAGATTATGAGCAGTAATTAGGTATACAGCAGAATCAATGTGCTCTGGGGCAAGGCCTGGGGGTGGAGTAGGAAGTAGGGGGTACAGAGTGGAGGGGAGGGAGAGAGCAAGGGAGGGAGAGAGAGAGAGGGCAGAGAGCGACAGGGGGAGTCAGGAAGATGTCATGGGGGGGGGTCACAGACCAAAAACAGGATCCTGGATCCTCAGTGAATCTGGATCACGACCTGCTGAAGGATTTTTACTGGAATTTTCTAAATTTTGGATTCAATACTGATGATGATGATGATGATGATGATGATATTGATAGATAAATAGTGACATGTGGCGACAAAGGTAAAAGGAAGTTGAACCAGACTCAGTGACGGAGCCAGAGATGAGTTTGTATATTTATGAAAACGTGTTTTATTATTGCTGTTGTTTGTCACAAGCTCCTGGATGGTCCAATTTCCTATTCTTTTGTGGTACTTGAACTATTCACTGTGCTCGCTCTCTGCTGTAGATGGATGTGTTAGCAGCAGTGTTATAGTGTTTTACAGACTCTAACCCATTTAGACACGTGGAACAGCACCGATGAGTTTGATTTGTCTGGAAGAAGCTCAGAGAACTTTTCTGGGATGAAAATCTGAAGTAAAGTTGGAAATAAACCTTCAAGACCTGACTCTGTAGAAACACAAGTCAGGACCAGTTCTCTCTGCTGACAACTTTCAGAGTCTCTGGAAATAAAAGTCAAGGCTGCCACTGCACACAGGAAGTCACATGACCACGCAGGTCACACACAAACCCCCGGTCTGTCAGCGTTATTTGGAAAATAAAGTTCTGATTCAAACTGGTAAACACGACTAAAGGAGAAGGTGTCTGTGGCCGTCTGTGCTTCTCTGTCTGTAGTGTACGACGGTAAACTGTGGTAAAAATGTCGTAGAAACTGAAACCGCCATTTTGTTATTCATTCAGACTGAAAACTCTTAATTTGAAAATGTGCAGGTCCGACAGGAACAGAAATCTCACACGTTATAATCAACTGTTGCTATGTGACGACGATGATGTAAATGTCCTGTAGAAATCTGAGGGTTCTGATGTAAAAAGGAAACAGTGACCATCGTTAATGAAAGAAAAACTCTGAAGCTACATTTTAAAGGAACAACAGATGAAAAGAAGGATGAGGATGATGAGGATGATGAGGGGGGGTGAAGAGTTAAGTTGGAAGCTGGGATGAGAGGGAGGAGGAAGAGGAGGGGGGGGGGGGGGGTACAGGATAGTGTTGTACCCACTCCCAGCCCTGGATTTGCCCTGCAGTAAAGCATCTCAGTCCTTTTTTTAGTGGCAGAGTGCTGGATGACCTGCCTGTGATCTCCTCCATAATTAACATATGCTTGTTAGTCAAGGTTGGTTGGAGGCTCTGCGACCCACACACACACACACACACACACACACACACACACACACACAGCAGAGTGAGTTAGGGGAGGGGATGAGGCAGACACTCAGAGTTATATAACACCAAGCAAAAAGAAGGGCGGGCTCCAGCATGTGTCACACTGATCGCTGGACGTGTTAATTTCTGCAATTTCATTTGCGTCCAAATTCAAATAACACTTATCAACGCCGCCGCCGCCGCCGCCGCCGCCGCCGCCGCCGCCGCCGCCGTGGGTGGATCTGATCTGATCAAATTTGCTCTGAAAATGACTCCAAACCGCTTTAATAGGGTCATGAATATGAAGCGCCGAAGAGGCCGCACGTGCACGTATTTGTCCAATTCCTCCCAACCTCATTTGGACATAATGAAGACACGGGGCCCTGCACTCGTGATTATTCCCTCCATTTCCCAGGGCTCTTGACCTCTGTGTGAAAAAAAAAAAAAAAGATAAATAGAAGCTGCTTAACCAATCAGTCGGCAGAAGAGAGGAGAGCAGGGTCAGTGTGTCTGCGGCTCAGAGCTCCTCCAAAACTCCAAAGTGTTTTCATTCAGATTACGACATTAAAGATCGAGCAGGTGCTTCACTTACTTTAAATACTCAGATCAGTGGCTCCAGACCTTTTCATTTCACCCCCCCCCCCCCCAGCGTATCTGTCATATAACACAACTGATTACGAAATGAAAATCATTCCACTTTCTCTCTTTAAGACATTTTCCTCTTTTAGTGAATTGATTCTTCAAAATAAACATAAACATCAAATAAACAAGAATCTGTAATAAATAATAATCAACCTGCCTGTTATACACACACACACACACACACACACACACACACACTCAGCACAGGTCTTTCACCCCCCCAGACTCTGTTCACTTCTGCAGTCTGCACTTTATCAGCGTCCTTGTTCACTCT
This sequence comes from Caranx ignobilis, assembly GCA_021432705.1. Classification (NCBI taxonomy): domain Eukaryota; kingdom Metazoa; phylum Chordata; class Actinopteri; order Carangiformes; family Carangidae; genus Caranx; species Caranx ignobilis. Next base: position 1,041,279 of record JAFHLA010000056.1, read on the forward strand.
TTCATTTATATTTCAGTTTTCCATTTGCACTTTTTGTGCACAACATACACGTCTTCTGCACTGTACAGTATACAATACACAGTAAACCCTAAGGCTGCACTGATCATCATCATCATCTAGTCTGTAGCAGTTTGCACACTTCTTGATGTCGATGCTGTGCTTTTAATTGCCACCTGGGGATAAATAAAGTTTTTTGAATTGAACTGTTGTTCTGTTAAACTCATATAACACTTATAACTTTCACTCTTGTCACAGGACTGAGGCCGCGGTGGATCCAGACACGTTCAAGTGAATCCAAACAAAATGTAGTCATCACTGAACTTCTGTTTGTCTGCAGGCCCTGAACCCTGGACACCCTGGACCCTGGACCCTGAATGCTGAACCCTGGACCCTGAACTGAACCCTGGACCCTGAACTGAACCCTGGACCCTGAACCCTGGACCTTCTGAGTCTGAGCAACAGTAACTGGATGTTTGAGCCATGTATCCATGTTTTCTTGCAGCTGTAGCCCAGACAGTGTTCGGCTGTCTGTCGTCTTTAGTAACAGGCTTGAAATGAAATGACCTGGAACATTTAGTACTTGGAAAATCAACTTGGAAATAGATTAATAAATGTTTCCATGTACGCTCTGCACTGGTGGAGAGTCACTGACTTACAACACAAAAGGAGGAGAAGTTGTTGTGGGTCAGAAAAGATGGAAAAAAACAAGTGTGAACATCCACGTGAGCTGCTGCAGCCACGAGCGCATCTCTACTGTACTGCATGTTTATATGTGTGTGCGTGGAGTAGGTGGGGGGTTTGCATGCTGTCTGGTTATGTGGAGGTGTCTACTGAGTGTGTGTGTGTGTGTGTGTTTGCACTCTCACAGCATCTCAATGACATCAAAGCACTGAGCAAACTGAGCCCCTGGCAGCTCTTTAGAATCCCATCTCCCCTCTCTGTTTAAAGCAGGCAACAGAGAAAAGACCCGAACTAATAAAAGAGGTGTTATTCAAAAGAGGAATAGACTGCTCAAATGTGTGTCATGTCTGTGTGTGTGTGTGTCAGAGAGAGAGAGAGAGAGAGAGAGAGGGAGGAAGGAATATGAGGAAGAAAGAGAGGAAAACAGGTGGAACAAGACAGAGAGATAATAGAGAAAAATGGGAAGAGTGAGGGCGACGGAGGAGAGAAAGGAGGGCAGAGGGAGCAAAGATGGAAAGACACAGAAAAGGGAAAAAGGAAGTCGACGTTTCCCCGAAGCCTCGTCTCTCTTTCTCTTTTCCTTTCACTCGGCTCCTCATCACTCGTTCCTCCTTGTGATTCTGACACAGAAGGTGAAAACGACTGTTTGTGTAATGAAACAAAGCACAAGGGCCAGAGAGAGAGAGAGAGAGAGAGAGAGAGAGACACACACATCTTCACAGTTTTATACTTGGCTTTTGTTGCCAGCTAAAGGTTTTTTTTTGCTGCTGAGGAAACAAAGAGGAGGAAGGAAAAAGAGAGAGATTGTGAATAATGTTACATGTGAGCAGGTCGGTGATGAACCTGCATGAAGGAACTATTGATTTTCATGTGATTTCCAGGATTTAACCCCCCCCCACACACACACACACACACACACCCTCCTCTGAGTGCAGCAGCCATTATCAGCTGTTATAATTCATTGTTTGTGTCTTCATCATGTGATCCTCTCTCTCTCTCTCTCTCTCTCTTTTTAATGGCTGCCAATCATTTGCAAAAAAAAACCTGACAACAGATTCCTGAGCAACGAGCTGAGCGTTGTTTAAAAAGGCCGCTTTCCTCTTTCTCTTTCTGACTTGAGAGCGAAAAATCGAAAGCATGAGACAGAGGAGAGAAACAGCAACAGAGAGAGAGAGAGAGAGAGAGAGAGAGAGAGACAGAGAGACAGAGAGACAGAGAGAGAGAGAAAAGAAAAGCCCAGTTCAATTGACATTGTAAAATGAAATACTTTGTAAAAGGGGAAATAAATGCTGCAAGTGAGTGGAAGATTCATGAGCTCAAATAAACTGGGGCTTTTGAATTTTTAATTGGAGCGGCCCTAATTACAGCCATCAGACAGTACTTCTAAACACACTCACTGCACTTTCTCCCCATTGCTCTTCCACCCCCCGCCCTCACCCTCCACCCCTCCCAGCCTCTCCTCCCCAGTTTGGCCGTGGACGAGGCCTCAGTCCGGGTGTATTTTTCCATGCCATTAATATTTGATGAAAATGGGGCCAGGCTGCATCAGCTGCTCATCGCCACTAAAGAACATGGCCTCCATTATGAGCCCTGTGCTTCCTCTCAGCCGTGTACATTAGCAAGATGACAGAACGCAACCGATGGATGGGAGGTGCGAATGCATGTGTGTGCGTGTGTGTGTGTGTGTGTTGCACGGGTTTGGTTGTGCAATTGTGCAATGCATGCGTGTGTGTGTGTGTGTGTGTGTGTGTGTGTGTGTGTGTGCCAGGTCGTCAACTATCCCTGTCGATTGATGCTATTAGATGTTGAGAAACAGTTGGGTGTGAGCTATAATTGAGCTGACACTAATAATGAAAGCAGATACTGTCTGCAAGCCCTTGGCAATATGCTAAAGATATTGATGCCCCTAATAATTCAGGGGGCTCGACAGAGTGGAGGAGAAATCTTCTTCTTCTCTTCTTTTTTTTTCCCCTCCCTCCCTCGCTCTCTCGCTCACTCTCTCTTACAGATCTCACCCAGGAAGCAGCAGGGAATAAGATTTAAACTGGTTCTAAAACGCAGTGAAGCTCCTCCATCTTTTTAAAGCTTTTTCTGGTCTCAATGTTCAGTCGCCATGAATCACTGACAAACGCCGCGGAAGTTCAGACGAGTCGAGAGTCGAGATCACGGCGTGACGGAAGTTTGGAGGAGATCGCCTCCCGTTTTTTTATTGAACTTATATTGTACTGTACTTAGAACAACACGCTGGTCATGTTTGATTTAACAGAGGGCAGGTAGTGGGAGACCCCTCTCTCTCTCACACACACACACACACACAGTAACACACACTTTGTTTCCATGTATCACTCACTGGGGAGCAGAGGAGGCCAATGTTAGGGATCATAAGTTTGTGTTGAGCTTTAGTCAAGGACCTCCATAATGACCAACTCAACCTTGTGACTCCTGTCTGAGAGCCAGGTCCCTGGGGTGTGTGTGTGTGTGCATGTGTGTGTGTGTGTGTGTGTGAGGGGGTTAACCCCATAATCTGAAGATAAGGTAAGAGATCAGAGGAACAGTAAGAAAAGGCGGCGTCATAGACTTGACATGTTTCATATGTTTGTATTAATATGAATGTGTGTGTGTGTGTGTGTGTGTGTGTGTGTGTGTGTGTGTGTGTGTGTGCATGAAAAATGAACATTACATTTCTACATTTTCTACGTCAGTCGTTCACAAAATCCACAGCTTGCATTTTTTCCTTTTTTCTGCCTGGTACAGCTTCTCTCATTAATCAGTTGAATAATTCAGCGGCAGCAGAATCCGTCACAGTCGCAGCACTTTGCCTCAAAAAACTATAAATGCTGCTAAAACACAGAGTGACATGATTGGCAAGTTCCATTTGACGGGGGCAGAGGGCGGGGTGGGGTGGGGGCTAAAAAGGGCAACAGTGAGAGGCAGCTCGGGCCGTGATGGCAGATGGAAAGAGACGGGGGTAAGTAGAGTAGAAAGCACCTGTCAGCTCCGGCTCTCCGTCGGCTTGATTAACATCAAATTTTAATTTTTCT